>LOJH01021422.1:0-20320 GCA_001685095.1 Ellobius talpinus | reverse complement strand
CACTTGGGAGGGAGAGAGAGACAGGGGGATCTTTGTGAGTGAGAGGCTAGCCTGGTCTACAGAGTGAGTTCCAGGACAGCCACAGCTACACAGAGAAATGCTGTATCAAAAACAAAACAAAACAAACAGAAAGCCATGTGTGGACATGACCCTTACTCTTCAAGGATGAACCCTTCTGAGAGATAGCAGAGCAGCTCAGTGGCACAGCACCTGCTTGGTGTATTTGTTAAAAAATGGGGGGGACTACTTCTGATTTGGAGTATGCAGATGCACCAAGAGGATAAACATTCAGGACAGTTCCCTTTGGTGTACCAGGTGGGTGAGGAGTAAACCCTTGTTTAGCAAAGGTAAGTCCTTGGCCTAGGATATTCTGGGGAGAGGACTGGGCATCAGAGTGAGGCTGAAGGATGCTGGGGTAGGAGTTCTCATTTTATTTACTTTTTCCCCCTTCCCCTGTCTCTTTCCTCCACTCCCTCCCTCCCTTCCTCCCTCCCTCCCTCCCTTTCCTTTTTGGCCACTCTCCCCCTCCCTGCCTTCTTTCCTCCTTTCTCTCTCCTTCCTTTTCTCTTATACTATTTTTTTTAAATCAAGCCCAAGGACTCATGGATGCAAGGCAAGAACTTTACCAACTGGGCCATATCCTCAACCTTCTTTCTTATTTTGGGAGCTAAGGGCTCTCTTTGTGGGCCTGGCTGGCATGGTACTTCCTTTGTAGACAGGCTGGCCCCAACCCTTGGTGGTTGGTCCTCCAGTAAGTGTGAGGATTGGTAAGTAAGTTCCTTCCTTAGTGTGAGGATTGGAGGATTTTGCTACCACACTAGCCTGAGCATGCCCATTTTCAGAGGATCTAAATACACACAAATTGAGCTGTATTATCCCCTCTGAAACAAGTGAAGAAGAAATTCAACTCCTTTAGAGACAGTGCACCATGTGAGCTCACGGCTTTCTGATAGAGACAGGGATCAACACTCTTTGTCTGTCTTAGCTGGAGGCCTGCACCCATTTGTGTGGCCAATCCCTGAAGCCCATGAGCTTTAGAGCCTCCTAGAAGCTTGGAATTTGTGTGATTTAGAAGAAAATGTCACAGAATGCTTAATGCCACCCAAGACCTCAACATTCTTTAATTTTTGATGTATTCTAAAAAACTTAGACCTGGCCAGCCAGCATGAAGCTAATCGTGTCCATGTCTAATAGTATAGTAGGTTACTCCTGAAAAATATCTCATGAATGAATTTCTTCTTGGTCTTATAGATGTAATTAATAAATCTGCCAGTGATTGGGAAGATGCAGGGCACCCCTAGACACCTGCTCAGCATCCACCACGGAGCCCCACAGACTGATCTCTCATGCAGTGTTTACGTTTGCTCCTACCATGCATACTTCCAAAGTTGTTAAATTTTAAATCTGTTTGAGGACTTTGTAAACATCCGGGACATGTAATGTACACAGTAAGATAAAGCTGCCAACCAGAAGTCAGTGTGGCGGCTTTCATGACAGGGAGGGTTTTCAGCTTACGGGCTTACAGCTCTATATAAGTTTAGAAATGTTTTCCCCCTTAAGGATCCCATTAATTGCATCCTGGACCAGTGCCCCTGGATGTGCAGCAGCACCGCTTGGCTTGCTGTGGTCTCGGTGACTTCCCGAATGTTATAGGAGCTGAGCCAGAGACTTCCTTGCAATGCTGAGTTAAAGCAGTCATCTGATATCTGGGTCTAACACATTTGTGAGGGCTCCTCCTGCCACCCCTCAAATTACTTGTAATGTAAGCAGCAGCCCCAATGGGAAGGTAGCCAAGGAGAATGACTTCAAAGGGGATCCATCACATGAGAAAGATAATGACGTTTAAAAGACGTGCGAGGGACTGGTATCCTCTTGACTCTCAATGGGATGGGGCAGTGTTCCCAGCCTTGTGAGTTGGAAGGGTAAGCGGGTCATCATGGAATCCTTAATACCTTCTACCAGAAGGTTAAAAAACATTTTTTTAACTACCTCAAATCTATTTATGTACTACTGTATTTCACAGAAGAGACCAATTCCTAACTCCCAAAAATCTATTTCTGTATTACTAGATTTCACAGAAGAGACAAATTCCTTGCCTATGGATGCATTTACTATTTTAGTAGTCAGCAGAGAAGCGACAGAACCAATGAATGTCAGGTCTCCAAATAAAACGAATAACGAAGCTATTAAAGAACCGTGTGTAAGGACCAAACAGCCTTTCTTGGTCTGTGGGAAGCAGATGGAGATTCTTGGTCACTATGAGCTACAGTGCACTCTCCTAGACATGATGGGGCTTACTTCTGGCAGTGAGGGAGCACATACAGGCTTGTTCTAGCTGTGTGCTGGTGTATGTCACACTGATCTGCCATTTCCTGCGTCTGGTGTGATTAACAACAGAAGGGGTGTCTGCAGGACCTGGGCACAGGGGACCAGACAAAAGAGCCCAGGTAATAGGTTTGAATGGAAGTCTTGGGCAAAGAAGCTTGGTGTCCTTGTAAGCTTGACACAGCCTGGGGTTGTCTGAGAAGGGAGACTCAGTCAAGGGATTTCCAAGATCAGACTGGGCATGTCTGTAGGGGGTTGTCTTGACTGTGAGTTGATTTAGGATGGCCCAGCTCACTGTGGATAGTGCCCATTCCAGGTAGTTCTGGGCTGGAAAGGGAAGCTGTTTGTGCATGGGCCTGAGGGTAAGCCCACAGGGGTGCTCCTCCCTGGTTTCTGCTTCTGTTTTTCTTGCTTGAGTTCTTGCCCTGACCCCCTTCAAAGATGAACTGCGACCTGGAAATGTAAGCCAAGGAAATCCTTTCCTCCCCAAGTTACTTTTGGTCAGAACGTTTTAGCACGGCAAGAGATAGAAACTAGGACACATGACTAGGTGCAATTGACATCTGAACCTAGACTTAAAACATAAAAAATATGTTAATAAGACACAAGGGAGGCAAAAGGTTCACTATGATGTTAGCAAATTTCTAGGGAGGAGCTTCAGATGAGGAGAAGGGAGTTTTCTTAAAATATCAAGAAACCTCTTTATGAAAAAAGGAGAAACCTAACCATAGAAATACCAAGCTGGGGACTACATGCAAGCAGATTTTGGCTTTATCTAATGAGGAATTTGTCACAATCAACATTGCCCCACAGTGTAGTGAGGTCCCTGGAAAGAGATCAAGGACGTATCGATGGCTGTGGGATTCTCCTGTGGAGATGGAGGAGCAGGACACGAGTAGCTGGCAGTAGGAACGCAGGGATCCCCTGATACGTTGGTGCTGGTGGTGAGGATGCTGAGGACGCTGGGTGATGATGGTCAGGATGTAGTGACAGCAATGGTGACGATGCTGTAGGGACACTGGTGTGGCAGCGGTGGTGAGTGGGGTGGTGGTGCAGGTACGTTGGAGGTGGGGATGGCAGTGAACGGTGCAGATCGCAGCATGAGGATGAACGTGGCAGCGATGGCACTTGTGGGCCCAGTGACAGTGGTGGATGCTAATGAAGGCAGATGGGGTGAATAACTGCCAGTGGAGTCATTCCAAATCCCAGCGTTCATGATTCCAGGAAGAACCATCCAATTTACTTGCATTAATAAATAATTATAAGGCATTCAGATCAAAGACAAACCATCTTAAGTCAACATGGCCTCTCCTGAGAAATGTGGGTAATTTAAACTAATTGGGTTGTTTCTTTAAGCAATTAACAAGGCCTCCAAGGGACTTTTCTCCTTTGTACGTGCTATCCCATGATGGCTTCACTTTTCCCTTTGCTAATCCTGAAGCCATTCGGTAAGACTATAATTAGGACTTGTTCCTAGCCAGCAACTGCTCCCTGCTCACTGTGAGCAAAATTAACCACCGCTGTGGACAAGGCCATTATCACGGATAAGTTCTGAGCTTGTCAAGGACACAAAACTATTTCTGTCTCTCCTCACTCCATCTGATTACCCCTACCCCCAAGTGCTGTGCATTTTCTCTCAGAACCTGTGAGAGTAAGAGCATTCCCGCTGGCACGGAGCCTCCTCGGGGACTTGGAGACAGGCTATGATAAAGATTCTATTATTCCTGTGATGAGCACGGGAATATACAAACTGCTTTGGCTTCCTGCCCCGGCTTTCCTTGTTTCCTGGGCACGGCATTCCCAAGGAGCCCTCTGAGATGCTGGTTTCTTGAGCCACTGTTAAGCCCACCTATGGACCTGCCTCAGACCTGTCTCCCACTCGGGCTTGCATATGTCCTCATGGAAGGAGCCCCATCCTAGTTGCTCTGCAAACCCTTGGCTTTGATTTACTCCAAATACCATCTCCTGCCAGTTGTGTGGGGGGCTCTTGTCAATGCTAGTCTAGGGCCTAACGGGACTTAGGAGCCCTTAGAAGCTAGACTTGCACACTAGGTAGTACTGTTCTCTTTGTTGTTCTTTCGCAAGACTATTCAGGGAGGGAAAAATGACTTACATGTTTTATGTTTACGAGCTTTATCTTGGGCCTGTACAAATGAGAAACTTCCCAGAGATTGGCGGGAAAGCAGGGTTCAATAAGCTTACTGCTGGTTGCAAACACTGGCTGCTTTTTCTTGTTGCTTCCGAGAACTAACAAGCTGAATGGCTGGATCCTCTGGAGCCTCAGCAGTGCACACAGAGGAGGCTGAAGAACAATCTCAGCTAGACAGAAAGCACTCAGCTCAGCGCTGCTTATCCACACTTCCTGTCCACAGCAGGCTTTGCAAAGAGAAAGGCCTGGGACTTAGGAACCCTCAGAAGCTAGACTCCCAGGGCTTTGCTGTCCAAGAAACTCTGAGCTAACTGCTTTCTATTGTTCGCATCCTCATCACCCTAAGAATAGAAGCACCCTTCAGCAGAGGATAAGGCACTCCCTTGTTAAAACTTAGTGATACAGCCAGCTCTGTACATGGCTAATACTCCAGAAAGCCACCCACTATGGGGAGCTTGTCCAAGGTAGCCAGATGGGACTTTTCCAGAGAATCTCTATTATAGCAGCATCCACACTACCAACTCATTATCTCCCTCTCCTCCCCCACGCGTGTGTAGGCCAGAGACCAACATCAAGTATCCTTGCTCCAGTTCACCACTTATTTTTTGGGGGGGGCAGCGGCTAAGGTCTCTCACTGGGATTTCTAGGGCTCAGCCATTGGATGAGGCTGACTGGCTGGTATGTTTCTGGGATCTGCACATCTCTGCCTCTCTGGTGCTGAGACTGCAGGCACACACCACCACACCCAGCTTTTCCACGCGGGCTTTCAGAGCTCAGGTTTTCCCGGCTACATGACAAGCCCTTTACCAAGTGAGCTATCTCTCTAGTCTTTCACCCATTTCCAGCATGTTCATTTTGCTGCCTGAGCTCGCCCAAGCTTCCCCTCCTCCCTGGCAGAGGCAGCAGTAGGCACCACAGAGAGGGTCCCCTTACCTCTGGTTCCCCGCAGTCACACTCTTCTCCCTCTTCCACGTAGCCATTTCCACACTTCCGGCCCCCAAAGGCCTGCTTGACCTCTGGCAGGTTGAAGAGGCACATCCCCATCCCCTTCTCCAGGCTAGTCTCCAGGTCCTTCCTGCTACAGCTGCTGAACACCATGGGGAATGGGAACCTGGGAAGGAAAGGCCTCAGTGAGTCACAGGCCCCAATGGCCTTCTCTGCCCCCAGGGGCTTTGGCTCAGGATGCCTTCTGGTAGTGATGTACAGCTGCTCACAGCTATGTCAATGAACAGAGTTTGCTTAAACGCAGTCAGACGAGGCACTGTCAAGATAGTCCTGACATTCATTCCTGTACGGTGGGGAAGAAGGGCTTTGTCAAAAAGAAGGGATCTTCTGATTATTTCATAGAAATAGCTTTGGACATAGTCATATCACAGTGCTATTAATAGTTCTTCAGGGAGGTTGTATTGGTTACTTTTCTATTGCTGTGATAAAACACTGTGACCAAGGCAACCTATAAAAGAAATCATTTTAATTGGGCTTATGGTTTCAGAGGGTTAGAGCCCATAAGGGTGGAGTAAGGGTATGATAGCAGGAACAGCTGAGAGCTCCCTTCTGGAGCCTAAGGCAGGAGGCAGAGAGAGATAAAGGGAGGGGGAGAGAGAGAGAAAGAGAGAGAGAGGAGACAGAGAGACAAAGACAGAGAGACAGATGGAGACAGACTGGGAACGGCAAGCATGTTCTATATGTCAAAGCCCACCCCCAGTGACACACCTCTTCCAATAAGGCCACACCTTCTAATCCTTCCCAAACAGTTCCACCAACTGGGGACCAACTATGCAAACTTATGAACCTACTGAGGCCATTATTAGCCAAACTACCCAGAGGTGATGCTGTAGGAAATGAAGTCTTAGGGTCTAGAATTTATAACAAAGACATATATCATGTCTTTATTGGTATATGCAAAGAGGATAATGGTACACATGATGGTGCTTATTGGCTCCATTGGTCCAGGGGACATGTGGTCTTTCCTACCATAGATCAGGTTGGGTATTGGCATTCATGCCTGTGAAGAACAAGCCACTGTCTTTTCCCTGGCACTGTTCTAAGCAAATGGAGGTGGTTTAGAAACACAGGGCTTGCTCTTGCCTTTTGAGAAGCAAAATGAACGAAAATTTATTCATAAATTCCAGGGCTACAAAGGGTGTGGTGTGGTCAGTCAGAGTATTGGTCCCTTTCTGGGGTCTAGAAAAGCTGTCCAGGCACTTGGTACCCATGTGGTCATTGTGACTAATTCTTGGCAGTGAGCTGCACATAGAAGCAACGCTGGTGTTGAACTGACTATTCCTCACTTACGATTTCCTTTCCCTCTCTCCAATCACCAAGAGCTGGAGGAGCTGCAGGTGGTACCCGGCCCTGATTCCCAGAGAGAGAAAAACCTAGAGCTCCTGAGTGTCCACACCATGTGAGCTGCAGAGAACTGGGAACCCTTTCCTACAGCAGCTGGGGTTATGGATATGGGTTAGTGAGTCCCCAGGAGTCATATAGTGCAAACGTGGCTCCAGTGAGCTATTGCTTGGAGGTGAGGGGCCTTGCCCAAGTGGGGCCTCCTGGAAGGAAGGGTGCCACTACCAGAAGGAATGGAGCTCCTGTGAGACCCTGACTAGTTCTCATTAGAATGAGACATCAAAAGAATAAGCTTGCCTTCAGAATCAGTCTTGCTTCCTGTCTTGCCACGTGACTGCTTCCTCTTGCATGCTTTTTGCCACTGATACTTTTTGCCATGAGGCCTGCACCAGGGTGACACCAACGTTGTCACCATGCCTTTGAACAAGCTCTAAACTATATGCCAAATAAATCTCTTTTCTTTATATACTATGCACCCTTAAACATTTTGTGATAGCAACAGAACACAGAGCATACCGTTCTCTCTTACACGAGCATTTTCTGATCTCTTGAGGCATTGAAGACGAGGACAGGCCTGCCAGAAACCTCGAAGGTTTTATGACTTAGCGAAGAAGCAAGCCTACTGTCCAGCATGCCCAGGCATACCTCCCCATGGAGACAGTTGCAGGATGACGTTCTTGTTGGATTTCAATCAGCTGGCCAGGCTGACACAAGCAGCTACATCTCCCTAAATATGGCAGAGAAACTGCCACATCATGACTTAGTTTGGTAACATTTCTGGGTCCTGAGGGTTCATGCAGCCAAGCTGATGACACCATCCCTCTGCTCACTCTTAGGTTAACTGGAGTAGAAGTCAAACCACAAATAAACAAATGAAGTCGAGTCTGGCTCTGCCGGATGGGAAGATAAGTTGAGACTGATGAGCAGGCTGTGACAGAGTTTCCTTGGGACTCTTATTAAGTCTCCTTGCAGATAGATTATCGCTGGTATCAAAATAATGCAGGAAAGCTCAAATGAACAACAGAATATTACATTTTCATTTTAGAAAGGTTTGGTGTAGAAGAGACCAGGGCATTACACAAGGCGCTGAGAGCAGCTCTCCTTTGCAAAGAAGCTTGGCTAAGGAACAGTGCAGGCCTTTTCTTCCTTTTGAGAGCACCCCTCCCTGAGGATGCTGGGGCCTACAGTTCATTCTTTGACATACATAGTTAGGTACTGTGGTGACATACTGTGACCAGCTCCCTCCAGAAGAGACCAGTCTCTGGAGAGTGCCCAAGTCAATTAGAAAAGACTCCAGGAAAAGTTGAGGGGGAGGGTTTGGTGATGAAGAAGAGACAGAGTAGAGTGTTGCAGAGATGGCTTGGTTGGTAAAGAGCTCACAATACAAGCAGGGGGACCTCAGATCCCTAGAACCTATATGAAGCAGTAATGTGTGCCTTTAGTCCCAGTGCTCCAATGATAAGAAGGGAGGCAAGGACAAGAGAATCCCCAGGAGCCTGTGGGCCAGGTAGCCTGTGCTCAGTAGAAAGCCAAGTGATCCTGTTTCAAACAAGGTGGCAAGTAAGGACCAAGACTCAAGGTTGTCCTCTGACTTCCAGGCATCAATTCCTTAGGGTGCCTTTTTTGGAACCATAAAACCTCACTGTCCCCTGAGATACCAGGTAAGATTTTAATAAAGTTGCTGACCCCAAGGGGTCACTCACACACTTCATAGAGGTCACCCTTACCCCAAAGCCTTGGCATCCTTGCCTTTCTAGTCTAGCTTGATAAAACTTCCAGGGACTTCTGGCCATGGCCCCCTGCTCCTCCTCCAACCTGGGGTCTTTTGGCCATCTCCAGTGCTAATGACCCTTTCTCAAGTCACTTTTTCTTTTCTTTGGTACCGGGTAGTAACCAGGCATGGCAGGCAAATGCTCTAACCCTGAGCCTCTCGACAGATAGCCCTGATAACATCCCCATCTATGGTACAGTTCTTTGGAGGACAGAGATGGGGCTGAGGGACATTTTCTGCCTGGAGACAGTTTTTCCTGATTCATCTTTTTGTGATCTCTCCTGGAAGGGACCACTGACTGTTTTATTCTGATGGATTATTCTTGAACCTTCTTTGGGCAGTTAGGGGAAGAAAAGCAATGTGACCCTACATCATGCAGTTATTCTGAAAAATCCACACTGAGGAGGTATCAGGCTTATTGCAGACTTTGGGGCAGGGAAGTGCATCACACACACACACACACACACACACACACANAGAGATGTCAAGGTTCCTGGAGGTTTGTTCCAGTGGGCAGAGAGGTAAAGACATCTGGGAACAAAGTAAGCCCATTAGGAAGGAAGATATTGAAGAGAGTAAGTAATGGAGATACACACTGCGCTAATTGAGAGGGTAGATCCCCCAAGGAGAGCTCACTATGAAGGGAGAAAATGAGTCTCTCCAAAGGGCAAGATGAAAAGAGTATGGACACATCCTGGAAAGGGCTCGCCATGGCAATGGGCAACAGTTACTCTTGGTGGAATACCCATCAGTGAAAAAGCACAGACACACATTTAGAAGCAGCTCCCTTCTCCAGAAAAGAGCCCCCAGCCAGTCCTTGTCATTCATAGCCAAGGACAAAGTCCTGCTACTGTGAGAAGACACCAGAGTGTCCTTACCCATGGTGCCTTTCCAGCCTGTTTTACAAATACATTCTCTTATCTCTTCAGGCAACAAGGATGATATGGGCCAGCCTGCCAGGAACCCAGAGGGTTTCGTGCCTGGTGTCTCACATGCCCAGGAGCACCTCCCCATGGAGCCATATAGAGGATGACAATATAGTCACAGCCTCAATGGAGGCACTTTCCTTTTCCCAACTTTCATCAGACTACACTTTCCCTAAGCCGCTAAGGTGCTCAGTGGACTAACGTTCAGCACTAAGAAAGCATCAAAACTTAAAGCTGATGGACCCTGATCTCCACTCCCTGCACAAAATTTAATAATCTGCAGTTCTTTCGTGTCTCAGAAGGGATATTGAACAGAACCAGAATACTAGACTGTTCTCATTACAATACTATTCTGATCTACACATATCAGAATAATTTTTCCACCTCACAGGGCCATTGAGTGCTTAGCACCAAGGACTACTGGTTCATGCAGTCATGAGTTCCTTGATTACTAGTATGAAAGACGAGCCAGCGAATCCCGAGACAGGCTTAGAATCTGCTCTTGGTGGCATTAGCATCCACAGCAGGGCCTGTGGTGTGACCACTGATGGAGGCTGTCACTGTGGTTTAGCCATAGTAGGGAACTGATGCTCAGAATGCTCAGCAAGGACACGTGCGTCACTGCCTCCTGGCCTGCTGCCTTGGAACTTTCTGTGATGGCAGATGGCTGATCTGGAAGCTAGCTTCCCAACTCCCAATTATTTGCTCACCCATTTGCGAAGCTGTAGTGATATTTCATTTGTATTTTTAATAAATAAAGCTTGTCTGAAGTTCAAAGAGCAAAAAAGTTGCACAGACCAGCCTTTCAGACCAGACAATGGTGACACACACCTTTAATCCCAGTGACCACACTATTTGCCATAGAAACTGGGTGGTAGTCATGCACGCCTTTAATTCCAGTCCTAGAGAGGAATATAAGACAGGAGGAGACAGCTCTCAGACACAGTCTCATTCTGAGATTCTAGGAGACAGGATCGCCATTTTGGACTGAGATAGAGATAAGAGCCAGTGGCTGGTTGTTTTGCTTTTCTGACCTTCAGTTTGAACCCTAATTTTGGTCTCTGGGTTGTTATTAATCTTCCTATGGGAAGTAGTTTGCAACTGTTCATCCTACTCTAAACTGAGGAGATGACAATTCAGACATGGCCTGAGTACTGCCCAGAGTTATTCAGGATTAAGTCTTGCCAAATCCCTTTCCTAGCTGACTTCCTCATGCCTCCTCCATCTTTCCAACCATTTCTCTATGTTCTGTAGGATTCCCAGGAAATGGTCCTAGAATTAGGGTACATGGTTATTTGTGACACATATGGGGGGACATTGGGTTAATTCTGTCAACTGATCATTGTTTTTCCTGTCATATATTCCCATTACAAGGTGATAAATTCTCAAGACTAGTCACTGACTGTATATTTGTCTAACCATCCATTTGAAGCAATCCCAGGAGAATATTGTCCCCATTTGCAAAGAGATGCATTTCTAGTTAGGGGCTGACAGGCACTAGGCTTGAGCAAGTCTTCTGATTCCAAGTTCAGTGATTAAACACTGCCATTACCTGATGTCAGCATCGGGGTCTCTGTGGTTAACGGCTGAAATGCAGCCAGCGATCAGCATATACTTGATGCCCAGCCTCAGAGGCTAGGGACTAACCTGCCTACACCCCAACATGTGCCTAGGCCAGTGGTTCTCAGAGTGTGGTCTAGGAGCACCAGTATTAACATTGTATTAGGAGTGCAACTCCCAGGCCCTGCCCAGACCCACAGAGTGGGGTGATAAAGGAGGGTCCCAGCACCTGTGTCCTCTTGGGCTGCAACTTACTGGATACAAAATTTAAAACATGGGAAATTCACTTTGTAAGTCACTTTAAATTTACTATTCAGTGATTCTTAGTTCACATGCAACCTTGTAGGACCACAGTCAGTTTGTACTTCTGGAACATTCTCTTTATTACTATTCTAGCTACCTTCAGCTGCCAACTTGACATGGCCTCGGGTCATATGAGGGAGTTTTCATAGGGGTATTGCCCAGATCACCCTGGCCTGTGACCATGCTTGTGGGAGCACGTGGGCAGGCTCAGCCCACTGTGGGCAACATCATCCCTGGACAGGTGATCATGACCTTTACGAGAAAGGAGGCTGATCATGAGCCAGTAATCAGTGCTCCTTTCTGGTTCCTGCCTTGACTTATCTCAAATGTGGACTGTTATCCTCTCCTCTCCCAAGTGGCTTTGTGTCAAGAGTGTTCTATCTGAGCCATTGGCAAACAAAGCAGAACCACCACTCACACCCACGGCTGTCCCGTAGTCACTTCTGTTCATTGCCTGGAGGAAGTGGCACACACTGTGACCCCTTGTGCAGCTGGTTCTTTCCCTTAGCCTAGTGCTTCAAGGCTCATCCACGCCATAGCATGCATCAGCCCAACATCCCTTTCTGGGGCTCAAAGATTGTTCCATGGTAAGACAGCACTATATCTTGTTATCACTAGATGGCCCAAGAGAGGCCGGTTTATGTTTGAAATCTCCTCACCTAAGATCTGGGCTTATGTCCTAAGGATGCTGAGGGGAGCAACCCATACCTACTTGTGTTGCCACACGAGCACAGTGTAGGTTCCTCAAAGTGCACCCTTCATGTGCTCTGCTTTGATGCCATTCTGGTAGACACCATCATCATGGTGCCATTTTTCTGAGAAACACTGGGCAGCATTTGGAAGACCTTATTTGGTTTTGGGCACAGACTTAAACTTCCCTAAGTATCTGCCTGTCTCAAGACAAACCAAAATCTGGAATGAGTTTGAAAATATTAAGAATCACAGCAACATTGGCGTCATTAAGCACATTCATTAACCTTAGCACTTGGGAGGCAGAGACAGGTGGATCTCTGTGAGTACAAGATCAGCCTGGTCTACGTAGTAAGTTCCAGGAGAGCCAAGAAGACTACATAGAAAGATCCTGTCTCAAAAATAAAACAAAATATAACTTCAGTAATACCTGAGTCCTTGCTCTGCATACAAATTAGGTGCAAGGTGGTGTCAGTGAACAGAGAGATGCTCCCTTCTGCTTGCTCCAAGAGCCAGCATCCTAATTCTGTCTTCCTCTCACCTGTATTTTTGCTTTCTTACTCAGTAGCCTTATTCCCTGGAGCTCCAATGAAGAGAGTACCAAGTTGGGCTCTCTTTTTGTAGCTTTTTGTGACATCAAAGATCTTGCTTAGTCCATCGTATGTATTTAAGCGCACAAGTTTGTTTCTTCCATAGCCCTTGGCAAACTCATTACAGTACACCATTTAATACAATTAATAAATTATTCCCCAATACACCAGGTCAGCAGCTAATTGAACTGACAGACAGCAAAGGCAGACTTGAGCAAAGCAATAAAAGTGGAGAAATTACTCAGAAAAGAAGCCATTTCACACGCTTCTATCCCTGGGCACAAGAACATTTTAAAATAATTATACCTGAGACCCAGAAAGGAGAGCTGCTTTCAGATCAGCGCGGAGAATTTATCTCAGACACCGCAGCCATCCTGCTGAGGTTCCTGCTCAGAAATGACCTCTTTTGTTAGACGCATTCACCCTTTTCTCTAATATTTAACTACCAGGCACACTGGGGGCAAGCTTATCACACTGAATGCACGGTTAGACATAAAGAGAGAATGGAGTGGAAAGGTGGGTGACTTGTAGGAAAATAAAACCCCACGACTTTTCCGAGTGAGGACGCCGCTAAGGGCTTCTCATTGTACGGGCAGGCACAGCTTAATATCCAGCTGTCTCCGAACTGCCAAGTCAAACAGGATTCGGAACAACTTTGGCTTTGAGAAGTCTGCAGCCAGAAAAGCCTTTTCTTGTTCGAGCCTATTGTGCGCTTTGTGGCTGTATTCTTGGGGTGACTCGCACTGGGCCAATTCATCAGCTCTGACAGAAGTCAGGAGTTATCTGCCTCATGAGAGCTCTGGGAACCGTCAGGCAACAACCACTTTTCCAGTAAAAATCAGGCTTCCAGGCCAAGCTGCTGGGGGGAGGCTGACTTCAGGGGCTGCAGGTCTCAGGGTTTCACGTGGCTCTGTTGTATCTCTGCTCATTTGGTTCAGTCTCTCAGTTCCCTACTTCAGTTCAGAGCCGTAGGAGTGAGGAAGGAAGAGGAAGGGACCATCTCAGGCCCTGGATGAGCATAGCTTAGACACAACAGAACTGCGTGATGGAGAAAGCCAGCTTTGGGGAAATGGAGTGGGAAGCCACCCACATTTACCTCTTTAAATTGACTGAAAAAAAAACTAGAAGAAAGCATAGAATATCTTACATGATTTGGGTGCAAGAAAGACTTCCTGAACAGGACTCCATTTGCCCAAGAATTAAGGTCAGTAATTAACAAGTGGGACCTCAAAAAACTAAAAAAGCTTTTGCACAAGAGACAATTAATCAAGTAAAGAGGAAGCCTGCTGAATGAGAGAGCATCTTTGTCAGCAATGCATCTGGCACAGGATTAACATCTAGAATATATAAAGAACTCAGAAAACCAAGACTCAACCCCCGCCACTCCAATCCATTCATAAAGTGGTCTACAGATCTGAACAAAGCAGTCTCAAAAGAATACCTCAAAATTGTCGCCCTTAGGAATTAGGGGAATACAAATCAAAATCAAACCACTTTGAGACTGCATCTCACCCTAATCAGAATGGCAAAGAGCAACAAAAAACAACCAACAATAAATGATGAAGAGAATGTGGGAGGAGGGAGAACCCTCACTTATTTTTGGTGGGATGGGAAACTTGCTTCGCCGCTCTGGAAATCAGTGTGGATAGTTCTCAAAAAGCTGAAAAAAAATAAATGTACCATAAGATCCAGCTATACCACTCCTTGGCTTGTTCCCAAAGGACTCAACATCCTACTTCACGGACACTTGCTCAGCCTTGTTCATTGCTGCTCTGTTCACAGTAGCGAGGACATGGAAACAAACCAAATGTCATTTAGCTGGCAGCCAGAGGAAGAAAATGTGGTACATCTACACTATGGGAGACTATCCAGTTGTAAGGAAAAAAAATGGAATCATGAACTTTGCAGGTAAATGGATGGAACTACTAAAGATCATTTTGGGTGAAGTAACCCAGACCCAGAAAGACGAGCGTCACAAGCTTTCTCTCATCTGTGGTTCCTAACTCCGAGGCTTCAGATGTGAGGAGGATACAACACGGAGGACTGCCGGAACCAGGAGAGTAAAAGGGGCTGGCGGGGTCAGTGATAGAGAGGGGCATAGCAGGTTACGAGATCTGAAAAAGGAAATGGACAAAACAGGGTGTTTTTACTTGAGGGAAGAAAGATGCCAATACAAAAGGAGATGGAGGGAGGAGGGTAAGGAAAGGAATCATCGTAGTACTTACCTAAGATTCATTCATTTAAATTCATGTATATACATGTACATATATAGTTTAAATGATGTTATTCTGCTTAGGCTGGCAGAGCTTCCCCCAGTAGCCAAAGACTAAAAAACTCCCCAATACCAGGCTTAATAACCTCCCTTTGAGTTGTTGGTCAGGAGAGTCCAAGAGACTCCCCAAATGATATGGGCTTTTGCTGTTTCCCTTGGTTGCCTCCCAGAGGTCGAGGATAAGTAGCTAAAGACACCGTACACTTCAGAAATCCCACTTTGGACACAAGACCTAGAGAACACAAGCTGGATCTGACTTGAAAGTCTTCTCCCTAAAGACAAGTTTTCATAGTAGCAGAAGGAGCTACGAACCTTGCAAGGGAGAGAGGCGACCAATGGTCTACTCAGTGGTGATGCGTATGAACTACAGTGATGATCAGCATGCCAAACCCAAGGCTAAAATGGTGTGCTCACATCTTGGTGGACATAAGGACTGTTTAACAAGAGCAGACCTAGTACTGGAAACCTAGGCATCTATCTGGGGCTAGTGAGGTCGTGGATCTTGGAGGAGAACCTACATCTACCACTTTACTAAATCAGCACGCAGTTCCTACCTGCATTCTAAATATTTGTCCTTGGACCCACAGATAAGTGTAGCCCTCGCTGCTCATCAAAGGCATCTCTCTTTGCAACACACAGGGACCATTACAGAAACCACAACTGGCCAAAAGCAGAGAATAAGTGCCTGTGGGGTTCCCAGATGCATTTCATATGTCTCCAACACAATTCCTGCACCCAAAGGTCAGGGAACATTTTAGAAGAGGGGGCATAAAGAGCGCAGGAGTCAAGAGGACAGAAAATCATCCATGAGACTGTGTCTCCTGGAAATGACAGGGAAGCTCCACCCATCATACCTCAATAATATGGCTGCCTACAAAAGACCTGAACGAGGATGATGCCAATTAACATCCTAACACAGAAGGGGAAAATCTCAAGGGGACCCACTGCAGTCAATTAAGATACACTGGGAGTGGCATCATCCAATCATTCAACAAACTAACCAACGAACCAACCATCCAATCATCTAACTTAGTTAGGGTTTCTATTGCTATGAAGAGGTACCACGGCTGTGGCAACTCTTATAATGGAAAAAATTTAGTGGAGTGACTTACAGTTTCAGATGTTTAGTCCATTATGATCATGGTGGGACATGTTGGCATGCAGGCACTGGAGCTAAGAGTCCTACATCTTGATTGACAGACAACAGGAAGTGAACTGAGACAATGGGTGTGGCTTGAGCATATCTGTATAAACCCTTGACCTACAGGCACAGCACATATGTGCAACCAAGTGGGCCCTTGATTTGGACTGGCTGGCAATGTTGGCACCCCTGGGCGATTGGCTTTGCCTTCATTCTGCAGTCTGATGGGATTGCCTTGCAGCTTGTGGGGACCACCAAGGTTCAGGGCCTGTCTTCCTTCCTCCTCATTCTTAAGGGGCTTAGAAATGCCGACAACACTCATCCTTTGCTTAGTAACCCCCCTCGCTGATACCCCATCATGAGTCAAATTCCATCACTGTGGCTTTTCAGCTGAGGAAACTGGAGTTCAGAGAGATGAGGCACCCCACCAGGACCACAGTGAAGCAGAGCTGGGACTGAATTCAGGGTTTCTGAACAGCAGTCCACCATATTCATTCCCTAGGCCTCTAATTAGGACAGCCTGATTACTCTAGGGCAGGGGGAGACATGAGCTGAGTCCATTCTGCTACCTGATGGTGTGTGGCTGGATATGAAGAACACTGGCTCAGAGGGTGGACTGGACCTCAGTGAAGAGTACAGGAACTGCATCTTTATATTTTTGCAAGAATAGCAGTGACTTCATCTGAACCAATGCTGACCCAGTGGGTCTTGCAGATGGGCTACAGAAGGCTAAGGAACACACAGGCTGGGGTGATGGCCCCAGAATGTCCTCACCTCAGGAAGACATGGCTGTGGTTAACAGAAAGCACCTGGGACATGGAATGGATCCATCTGCAGAACATTATTGTTCATGGGCTAAACATGTGAACTTTAACCTTGGATCCTCCTCTCTGGAACCTAATTAAAGTGTGAATCCAATTCCCCAGAAATTGAGTAAAGACACACTAATTGTGCTGTGGTGAGTTGAGCCATGCACGGGAGGCTTCTGGATGCTACCACTGTGGGCTTGTCATTTCTGTGCTGAGTAGATGTTTTCTCCAGGAGCAAGTCCTGAAAGCTGAGAACCCACAGGCAGGGACGGGTAGCGTTCAGACTGAAGGAACCTCTCTTCTTGGTTGGTTCTGCAGAGGCCCATGTCAGGTGAACTGCTTAGTGTTTGGTTAAATGGAAAGGCTGCTGCTTGTGGGGCTTTCCAAGGCTGGGCGCTGACAGACATTAACAGGTGCTGTGCTTAATGAGGGATGATTTATACACTTCAGGTAAGAGGTCTTTTTCTGCTGCTGCACCCAACACACCTGCACAACCCATGCTTATAACGAGGAAGGTTCATCTCATCAGACCTGTTGGGTAAAGCAGCCACAACAGAGAAATCTGAACCCAGGCTAGGGCAGGAATCAGCACATATCCTGTTCTGGCCCCACTGGGCAGCTCTTGCAGCGGTTACCACCAGGGAATACAGGAACAGCAAGAGGAAGAGCTGGAGGCGCCAAAGCTCACTGGCACCTGGTGAGGGGCAAGGGGCTGGGCTGACAGCCAGAAATGGAGCCTGACCAGGCAGGGCCCATGTCCTCCCTGACCTGCACTCTTCTCATCTGTGAGATGGAGCTGAGTGTGTCTGTGTTCTAAGGCCATGACAATAACACAAGAAAGACATCAGATGAGTGTAGCGTCAGGGAGAGGTCAGGTGGGGGTGTCTCTTTATATATTCTAGAACTATATAACACTGTACATATGTTTTCTGACATGCCTCCAGGAAAAGCCCCACTGGGAAGACCCTACATTCTGCAAAGCAAACTGCTCTCATCTCCCTAGTCTCCACGGAGTGCACGCAGAATGGCAACGGGCCTGGCCTCCTCATCCTGTGTGTTTACTTGACTCTAAGTTTGTTTTAAAGTTTTCCTATTGATTATATTGAGTCTGTTCTTGTAAGCTATTGTAATCCCTCTGTATAAAGACATGGTGCACACACACACAAAAGGCAAATGGAGGTGGTGCCAATGCTAGGTTTGATAAAGTGATGATGATTAGATAGGTTTTTCCTCTAGAGTTAGTCATTAAAATATGAAACAATGATTGTGTTTTAATTGTCACACTTCGGTTCATCTACTCATCCAATTATTATCTACTCATCCATCCATTATCCATCACCCATCCACCAACCTACCCATCAATCCAAACAGCCATCCATTCCCCTATCCACCCAACCATCCACCAACTGCCAACCCACCCATCTTTTCCTTAGCAATCCACCCACCTATCCATCCATCCATTCACCAACCTATCCACTCACCCATTCATTTATCTGCTCACCCATCTCTACCCACACCTATCCATCCGCAAACTCTCTACTCACCCATCCATCTATCTACCCATCTTTGTCTACATCCATGTACCTACCCCAACCATCAAGATGCTTACTACCCACCCATCAATCCATTCACCAATATATCCACTCACCCTTTCATCCAGGAAAACTTATTGGTTCTAGTACATGCTGGATGCTGTTCTAGGTGCTGGGGATTTAGCAATGGATAAAACAAGTATCTGATCTCATGTGACAGATGAGAATTTTATGGTTCCTTCTGGATAGCATAATTACAGAGAGGCCCAGAAGTAACTTGTGCCTTCATGTAAAAGCCGTTGTACTACTTTCTAAAAACAGGAGGAAGCCATGTGGGGTACAGGCATGGGAATGGGGTCAGGGAGAGTTTCAGCTGTAATGTCTTTACTAATAAAGTGAAGATTAAAGAGGCCATGACAGAAAATAATTCTGCTGTAGTGATGTAATTTGAAGGAGTTTTGCAGAGCAGTTTTTAAAATGGGGCTGTCTTCTGCCTCCCAGAAGTTGCACAGGGACACTGCTTTGTCCTAAGAAGACCTTTGTCCTAACATGAAGTCCAAATATGGCCATGGCTACTTTCATGTGGCAAACATACTAGGAGGTGACTCAGCTTTAGATCCTGGGGCTTCTGCTTGGATGGGTAAGAAACTTTGTGACTTGGTGGAATCTGAGTGCCAGTTCTCCTATATTGAAAACGGACACTCTTGAGTCTTCTTCACTGACCCAGGGCAGCATAAGTGCCCTCCACTTCCAGTGTTACTTGCCCTGGACTGGATACTCAAGGAGCAATGCTTTCAAAGTGTCCAGCCCAAGAGAAGAGGACAATTCTGCCATGCCCTGGGACCATCATACAGTATTTGAAGTCCTAATTAACTGCAGATAAACCCCTTTCTTTTCCAGTAAGCTGCATCTCCTTACCCAGGCAGTAAGCAAGAGCTAGAGTGCTGTATGCTAATGAGCTCTTCTTGCCCTGTTTATATTCCTGCTGGGCCATCATCTCCTAAACTACAGTCAGGACGTAGCCAACTCTAGGAGGCTAGCTGGATAATTAAATTGATTTTGACCAGTAATATTTCATCTTCCTGGAGCTCCCCTTTGCCATTAAGGCTCTTTCTTTTTCCTTTTCCCTGGATAAAGATTTCCATCCTTTATCCCACCACTTTGAGAAAAACGACGAGGATTTGATTAAACTTTTCACTGAGGAAAAAAAAACAAAAAACAAAAACCCCCTTCCCCCAAACCTGTCCTCCTCAAATGAAATGATTCAGAGAAATAAGTGCCTTCAACTCCATCTTTGCAAATCCCTGCACGTCCAGAGTGTTCCAAGATCTTATACAGCTGCTCAGAGTTCAGAAGGGGGTAGATTTGGATGGTGTGTGTATTCTGTGTTGATGACTCTTGGGCTCTGGTACATCTTATCAGCCTCTGGGAGCTTTCACAGGAAACCACTATTCATTCCACCCCCTTGACATGCATTTTCAGACAAATCCTTTCAAAGAGAAATTCCATTTTAGCATAAGAAGAGCTGGAGATGCTCAGGGAGAGGACAGCCTGACTTCTGCTCAATCCCTCAAAGGCTCAGCCTGGCCTATTGCTCCCAGATGCATTTTCAGCTTACCCACTTCCAACTTTAGTTTCCTGCTCATAGGGAATGAAATTATCGGCCATTCTAATGAAAACTGAAGTGTGGTACCATGGTTGAATTTAAAGATTTCTCTTTATCTCTTAGAGCAGTGTTCTCAGCCCAGGGGTTTGAAACCTCACAGAGGTCACCTATCAGATATCCTGCATATCAGATATTTACATAGACTGGACCAATAAAAAATCCTCTTGCCATATAATAATCAAAATGCAAAACATATAGAATAAGGAAAGAATATTAAGAGCTGCAAAGGAAAAAGGTCAA
>LOJH01021421.1:256-20320 GCA_001685095.1 Ellobius talpinus | reverse complement strand
CTGTCTACAGAGTCCAGTGTAAGGCTCTCAGCTACAGTGCCAGTGCCATCTCTGTCTGCTTTCTGCCATGATAATTATGAACTCTCTAAAACTGTAAGCAAGCCCAAAACTAAATGATAACAAAGACTGTTCACTACTGATCAATTTATAATTGCATGAAATTGCAAACCACCTAGATGTCCATCAATTGATGAATTAATAAGGAAAATGTGGTACATTTACATAATGAATTATTGGAATGTTAAGAAAAATGAAATTTTCAGGCAAATTGATGGAGCTAGAAAAAAGAATCGCACTGAATGAAGTAGCCTAGATCCTAAAGAACAAATATTGTGTATCTTTTCTTATATGTGGGTGTTAGCTCTTAATCTTTTGTTATGTATGATACAATCTGAATAACCGCTGTTTAGGCACTTAGTAAGTGAAGCACGATTAAATGAAAACTCAGGGGATCTGAAAAGCAAAACAGCCAGCCACTGGCTCTTATCTTGACCTCAGTCTGAAATGGCAATCCTGCATCCAGGAATCTCAGAAGTATACTGCGCCTGAGAGCTGTCCTCCCCCATCTTATATTCCTCTCTAGGGCTGCGATTGAAGGCATGCACTACACAGTTTGTATGGCAACTAGTGTGGCTCCTGGGATTAAAGGTGTGGGTTACCATAATCTGGTCTGTAAGGCTGACCAGTGGAACTGTTTCACTCTCAGATCTTCAGGCAAGCTTTTTTATTAAAATATAATTGAAATGCCACTACAATTAAGGAACTAGGAGTAAGGAAGATCTCACAATGAAAGGGAAATAGAATACAGTGTTCTGGAGAGAGGAAGTAGATGGAAAAGAATAGTAATGGAGGGATAGCCAACACTAAAAGTCATTTGAAAAACTGTACAAAAACCTACAACTAATTTTTTTAAAGGAAGTTCTATACAAAAGACTGAAGAGCACCACTGTCATTTGTGTTCTACCCTCTGGATATAACATGAGCACAAAGATAAGGAGCTTCGATATATTTTCAGCATGTATCAGTATGCCACACGCAGAAGTCAAAATATGTAAAATAACTGTTAAATGAAACTCTTGTAATAAACAGGTTACTAATAAGATTCTTCAGATTCATGTTATTTCTTCAGATAATATTTGCTTTTCAGTTTTTTCAAAACAATCTATTTTCTTTATTGCTTATGAAAGTCACAGATGACAAAATAGTTAGGATTTATGACTTCAATGATTTGTATACCATAGACATTGTTGTTGTCTGTGAAATGACTATTTTTGAAATAGCGAATAATTCTTGGTACAGTTCGGAACAAAAATGTGTAGTTGCCACTGAATTGATATGGTGATTGAATTCCTAGAAGACTTGTTTAATAATAATACCTAGTGAAAAATACTTAACATTAATATGTGGAATGGCGTCTTCATTTGGATTATTTAAGATAGTTGTTTGAAATAGATAAGCTTCTGTCTGAAAGTCAGAAAGTCATTTGGCACATCTGAGAAGTCATTCTGCAACCTGCCTTGTGAGGTGGCCCTGAACGTTGTAGGAATTGAACCAAGCTTTTCATCTCCATCAATTAAATACTGGCTGTCTCTTCTAAAATAACTAAAATAACTATGGTCAATTTCAAAAACACCCCCTGGGGGGCACTATAACCCTGTTGAGAACCACTGTTCCAATTCCAGTATAAAATCTAAATCCATAAAGAATCTCTTCATTATTCCTACCACAGAGCATGCTTTGTATGATTTTTTTAAAAAAATCTCTCTCACTTGAGATTACATCTCAGGTCTGGATTCGTGCTGACTCACTACACACTTAATGCAGATTTATCATTGAGAATAGTAAGGACTTCTGGTCAGGATGATCTATGACTTCACCTGGAAGACCACTTTGCCACCCCTTACCTCTACATCAAAATCACAAAGATATAGTGCAAATATGTGAAACTACAGACTCATTCTCATAGACAAATGTCTCAAGGGAAGAATAAATATAGCAAAAAAACCAACACAAAGATGCGAGCAGTGGCTAGGAACTTTGAAAATAGATAAAGAATCTTCACCTCCACATGGTAGCAAACATGGAGGGAACAGTCATTGTGGGCAAACAGAGCAGATAGGTCAATATAGCAAGCCTGGTTGCCCCACCCTGAAGTTTCCTCTCCAATTAACCAAATGTCATTTGTCCATTGTCAATGTTGCAGCCTCTAAACACACATTCCATACAGCAGACAGCAAAAGCAATAGCATCTCATCAAACTTATTGTTGATATTCTGTAGTTTTTCAAAGTCTTGAGTCATCAATGAAAGATTTTCTTTGAATGGAGATAAACCTGCAGAAACACCAAACACAGGAAGAAGGGAAGGTGGGAAGGAACCCACAGGTGATTCCAACTAGAATACTAAAGTAAGTGAGGGTAACATGTTGGGAAAGAACCAATTAATATTTTTATGATCTCTTCTTCCTTATTATTTTACATATATACATATATTAATATATAAATACACCAGACAGTGGTGACACACACCTTTAATCCTAGCACTACAGAAGCAGAAGCAGGCAGATCTTGAGTTAGAGACCAACTTGGCCTACAGAGCCAGTTCCAGAATAGCCAGTATGATATGGAGAAACACTTCTTAAAAAAACAAATATTTATATAGAAAGCTGCTGAGTCTACTTGGTGTTGCTTATATTCATATGTATTTAGGGCTGATCACTTGATATGGGATGTATCCTATCCGAGGCCCCACCCTTAATTAATTGCTTGTAGTTTTTCACCTAGCAGTGAAGCTGAGCCTTACACTATACTCCCATTCACAATGGCATGTCAACTGTGCAGTCTTGCTCAGGCAACTGTGCTGAGATTTCACCGGGGCACTCTCCCTGTCGTAAACAGAGAATATCATCTGGAAGCAGACATGGCTCTCTGGCTCTTATAATCTTTCTGTCTCCTCTAAATGTTTCCTGAGGCTAAAGTGTATGAGTTGTATTTTTGATATCAACTAAGATTGGACACACTATGGTCAATTGTTCTCTGCATTGTGACCAGTTATGGGTTTCTGTAATGGTCATCATCCTTTGGAAAAAGAAATTTCTTTGATGAAGAATGAGTGCTACCTGTGTATCTAAAGATTGGAGCTATGATCCACAAGTCAGAGAATATGCTGTGAGACAAGCAAATTAGTGGACATACAAATCTCCATTCCAGAAAAGATGTTGGAGAAAAGGTATCCTCAGCTCTAAAATAGTCTCCTAATGTTAATCTACAACACAATTTATAGCACTATTGTAGGTGTCTGAGCTAGAATCTGTAGGTAGCCGACTGTGCTTGTTTTTCATAAAGACCTAAGTAATAGTTTGAGAACATTCTGGGAAAGCCCAAAGCTAGCCCTACTGTATTTATGTCATGGTCTCCAGATGATCTCACTGGCCAAGTGCCCATTTATGGTCTAGCTGAACAGAGGAAGAATGGGAAAGCACTATAAAACTAAAAATATCCATGCTCTTGTGATTTCATACGGCAGAGTCACATTGTTCCCTGAGAAGACTCGCTTGAACTGAGACGAGGGCTACCACAAAAAGAACAGGGGGAAGAAATCAAGGTTCAGCAAAACCCCAGTCATAAACTGAGGTTCAAGAGCAGAGTGCAAATCAAGGGTTGGAGGGGACTGAGTAACCAGAACACAGAGAAATGCAAATAAGACCAAAATCTGCTTTGAGAGGCAGAATGTGGAACCCAAGGCCATCAGGCATCAGATGGTTTTACAGATTTTCACTGAGGTTTGGTTGTTGTTGTTGCTGTTGTTGATGATGTTGTTAGTTCTTTATAAGTTTCATACAATGTCTATTTATTTTCACACATACCCAACTCCTAATTCACTTCCCTCCCCTACCCGCCCCCAGTTTTCTGTCACATTTTTTTCTTAAATCGTTCAAGGCCAATTTGTGTTGCCCAAATATTCATGGATGTGTGTTCTCTTACTAGAGAGTGGTCAAATTATCAAAAGCAGCACTCTTAGAGAAAACTCTTTCCCTCTGCCAGCAGGTAATACTTATCAATAGCTCCAAGGATGGGTGTGGCGTGTGTGCTCAATTCTTCTTGCCTCATGTTATTTGGCCTGGTTTATCTTTGCACAGGTTTTTTAACATGTTGTTGTAACCACTGTGAATTTGTGTGTACAGTTGTCCTGATTGTTCAGAAGGTAAATCTTCCTTGTATGCATTTATTGTCTCAGACTCTTGTGCTCTTTCTGCCCCTCTTCTACAATGATTGCTGAGCCTTGAGAGTGGAGTTGTATTATCTATTTACTCTGTAGGGTTGAAAATTCCACATTCCCTGCACCTTAGCCAGTTGGGTACTAGTCTTTATCTGCTGCAAATAAAATCTCTCAAATGAGGGATGAGAGATGCATTGGTCTATGGAAATAATGATAAGTCATTAGAAGTAAGTTTAGTACTATGTCCATTCAGCACCATCATAGTAGTAGGATTTTCCCAAGGGCCTTTGACCTGCCTAGCCATAGGGTCTTAGTCTAATAATGATGCCAGGTTTGGGCTTTACCATGTGTAATATTGGATATACATCCAATCAGAAAGTGAATGTTTACTTCCATGGTGTTCATGCCCCCACTTACCAATGGCATTTGCAAGCTCGTCATTATTATAACTCAGAGAGTTCCCATCTGGATATAATTGATAATTATTTTTCTCCTCAGTAGCTTGCATGATGGTATGCAGTACTATGAAAGTTAGCCAGTAGGGATGAAGGTTCAAGGTCAGTACCAGCTTGATTTCTCCATGTTTTATGACTCAAGCATGCAGTGTTTTCAGTAATAGAATCTTACTTTAAGTTCCAATGAATATAGAGTAACAGTAATATTATATAATGTTTGAGTGTCTGTATGACCTCACTGACCAATAACTCCTAATAAAGTAACTTGTGAATAATATTTGTGTTCATTAGAAAGATATGTCTCTGCCTAAGGCAGCTTCTGATTGGTTAAATAAATAGCTGAATGACCAAGAACTAGGCAGAAGTAGATAGGCAGGACTTCCAAGGAGAGAGAAAGGAACTGGTGGAAGAATTGGAGACACAAGGGATTTGCTAGCAAGACATGGGGGGAGTCAAATATACAGTATGAAGGAGAGTTAATGAGCCACATAACAGAATGTAGATGAATATAAATTGGTTAATTTAAGTTACAAGAGCTAATTTGGAGCAAGTCTAAGCTAAGGCAAAGCTTTCATAATTAATAAAATGTCTCTATGTCATTATATGGGAACTGGTGGTCCAAAAGAAAGTTTGACTAAAATTGGTGCCCAATGTAGGGCTATGTGCATTCACATATGGCCTGAAAAAACTAAAAAAAATATAATAATAGTTCCAAACACAGCTATAGACATGTTTTCCTAATAATTCATTCTTTCAGGCAGTCCTGAGCTTGCACCATAAAGAGGTGTGGCTCCTTTAAGATGTCCTACTGTGCAACTGAGAACTTGAACAGCTGGTGCACTACTCAGCACTAGAGGAAAAAAATGCCCGCTGCAGTGCAGGTCCACCAACTTCACAGAGCTGGCACAGGTAAATGCAGCCCCTAGCCAGTACCTAGAGAGCATGAGGACAGGCTCTCACAGAAGAACAAACAGCAGCTGCATCCAAGAACTAGTGGTTAACCTGATGGACTGACCCTAGAAGTGAGTGGTGGAACCAGACTATGTGCTAAAGTGCTATGTGCTAAAGGGAGCCTTGCAGCAGGTAGCCTATTCAAGGCTTGGCTCATGCTGTCAGAGAACCATAGAAAAAGTCAGATCCAAACTGAAAAAAGGTTCTGGATAGGTACAGTATGCTCAAAAATGTGCTTAGATGCTGAAAAAAGAAAAAAAATGAGTATAGCCAGTCATAATAAATAGTTTAAAAATAATGAAGCAAAGTCTTTAAAGAGAGAATAAAGTGATATAAAAAAGAATAAGACAAGAGAAGGGAAATTACAGGTGGGAAATATACAAGATGTCTATATCCTGTATGGTGCTTTATTAACTTTGCATTTTTTAAATGCTGATTAGTGAAGGGCAAACTCTGATGAGAGACACTATATTGTACAAAAATGCTAAATTTAACCAGACTATATATTTTAAGGGTGTCTTAACTTCAGAGTGGAAGTCAGGAAATGTGTTACAATGGAGGAGTGGTTTTACTTTTGAGTCCATGGGAAATGAAAGGCTATAGATTTCTTTAAACTTAATAAAGATCTCCTGAAAGTTTTGACTACAGATATGAAGGAAGAAACCAAGAAAAAACGATAAGACAGATGACATATATGCTAATTCCTCTACTATGGAAACATCTCTGAGACTGGATGAGACATAAATCTGGATGGCCACAGAATCCTCATGAGTTATTATTACATGCCACCATTTCATGTAGCATGAATGGATATTTATATTATATTTTGATTATGCAGACCAAATGGAATTATAATCTTGATAGGTGCCTTTTACCTGCTCAAACATAGAGCAGAGAATTATCCTGAGCTGATTTGTGCACACTGCACATTTCATACTTGTGTTAATGCACATAAATATGTTACTTTTAAAAGTTTATGTGTTTTCAGAAATAAAAAATAACCAGACACCGATGAGAATAAGCAGCCCAGGTGATCCAGCCTCTCATAATTCTTCTGTTCCAATTCCCTCCAAAATCTCTATCCAGAACACTTCAAAACTGCTAGCTGAGGTGGGTCCAGACTCACAGACTACTCAAGCAAGAACCTCAGATAAACCCTGCACTTTGTTATCATACAGAGACTAGGCAACAAATGATAGAGCTAGCTCTCCCAGGAATTGGCCACTATCCCAATTTACTTAGGACCCCTAAAGATACTGTCTCTCATAGTCAAAAGGAAGCAATCTACAGAACATGACACCCACATTCCCAAAAGGTGGGGTGGTAGGCTTTGGTCATTCAGTGGATTACAGATATTTGTCATCATTTGGGGGAGTTCAAGTTGTTACATGGTCATGGAAAAAACTAAGCAAAGACGATTAGATTCAGTGATCTCTTTCTGAAAAGAAAATAGGGAAGATATAGGAATTATATGATAAGGGGTAAATTATTGAATCCACTTTTAAACAAAAAAGAAACTACCAGTTTCAAATATTTTACATTGGTATGGGTTTTTATATATTGATGCAAATTTAAGGTTATTTTTTACAACATACTGTAAGACTTTGTACCCAAACAACCTAATTAAAATTGTAATGTAAAATCCTAGTTCTCAAAAGCTATTATTACAAACTATTTGAGACAATTAAGAAGTTCAGGTTGGTAGTTAATCATCTATTACAATCAAAATTTTAATAATGTTACATATGTTTTCAATGTTAAATGAATCTATTTTAGATAGATAGGTGGTCTTCAAGCATTTCAGAGATCTACAGAATAAGACAATTAAGAAATTTTAATTACATAAGACTTTTCATGACAGTGAGATATGTCTATTCCTGACAGCACCAATCTACTTCAAAAAAAAAAGATGATGAGCATCAAAGAACCTCTATATGGAATTTGTTTCCAACATGACAAAGTTAGCCACTGGAAAAGAAAATGTCCTTGCTGCAGCTGTTGACAGCATGCTGTACAAAGTAGACAAGCTGGACACAAAAGAAGCTGACTGCCAAACTTTTCCAAGACAAGATAGGCAAGTCTTTAAAAATTCCTGCTTCACAGAAAAGTCTGTCATATATTCCAGAACTGCATGTCAAAAATGGATTCCCCAAAGTTGCAGAAGAAACTTGGGTGACTATCTAGGAAGCCAGCTGTCTCTATCATTTCTATAGTTTTTAAAGTTGTTTGTTCTTCACTTCCTGTTTACTCGGGTAATACTTTCTCCTTCTCAGGTCTCTGATGGGGATTGAAGACTAGTTTATCATTTTCTTTGCTACCAAATTCAGAAAAGAAACTTACAAAAAAAGATGTAAATTGTTTAAGGTTGAGAGACGTAAAGATTAAGTTATATATCTAAGAAAATGTTTTCAAGTCTAAATGGATATTTTCAGACTGGTAATGCAAGTTTTGATGGAAAATGGTTTGGGTATAAAACTTTGGACTCACCAAGATAGAATAGACAATAGTGCATTTTCTCCAAATATGCCAAATACTGATGGGTTGGAAATTGTGAATATAATTGTTCCTATTGTACTAGTTTTACTGTGTTAGAGTTAAAAACATTCCTTTTTATTTAGACAAAAGATGGAAATGTTGTGGGATAATCTTTCTGTACACTGTGAAGATGTGTTTCTGCCTAAGCTGACTTCTGGTTGGTTTAATAAGGAGCTGAATGGCCAATATCTAGGCAGGAGGGGATATGTGGGACTTCCAAGAGAGAAAGGAGTTAGGGGAAGAATCAGAGGCTCAAGGGATTCATCAGAGAGATGTGGAAGGATTTTGAATATTCAGTACAGAGAAGTAATGACCCATGTAGCAGAACATAGATTAATATAAAAAGGTTAATTTAAGTTATAAAAGCTAGTTGGAAACAAGCCTAAGCTAAGGTCAAGCTTTCATAATTAATAAAATGCCTCTGTGTCATTATTTGGGAGCTGGTGGTCCAAAAGGGAGTCCAACTACAGTAACTCATACCTGGCATTGAACCTTTTATCTGTTAGCCTCTGGACAATGTTACCCGTTATAGGACAACTTCATTTTAACTCTCTCTGTGTGCGCATTCATTTATGAATGTGTATGTGTGCAAGCATGTGTGTGTACGTGTGTGTGTGTGAGAGAGAGAGATACAAGTAAATTTCAGTTCTTTTCTGAAAGGTGTTCCATGTTATTTATATCCCTCTACATTCCCTTCTCTTACCCATCTTTTGCTTACCCCAGTATACCCATTCTTGTTCCATTACTCCATTTTATCCCTTCAGATCAGTGCCTTCCACTTTATCTCCCTGGAAAGCCCCTTTCCAGTGTCCCCTTAGTAATTCCTTGACTTGTATGAGTATTACAAATGAAACACACATATCTGAAGGTTCCAAGCTAAAGTTCATAGATGAGAGAAAATATATAGCATTTGTCTTCCTGAGTCTAGGTTATTACTTCCAGCTCCATTCACTTACCCGTGAATTTCATATTTTCATTTCTCTTAACATATAAATAATATTTTCTTGTGTAAATAAACCATATTTTCAATATCCATTCATTAGCTAACACATATCTAAGCTGTTTCCATTTCCTGACTATTGTGAGTAGAGCAGCAATGGATATGGATGAACAAAATCTCTACAGTAGAATATGAAGTCCTCTGGGTATCTATTCAAGAGCAGTATAACTGGATCATGGGCAGATCTATTTTTAGCTTTTTAAAGAACCTCCACACTGATTTCCATAGTGGTTGCACCAGTTTGCATTTCCACAAACAGAAAATAAGTTTTCCCCTTTCTCAACACTGATGCCAGAAGTTGTCATCTTTTTGTTGTTGCTTTGTTTGTTTGAGACAGGCTTTCACTATGTAATTGTCTATTGAATAACTAGAACTCACTATGTACACCAGGCTGGCCCCAAACTCACAGATGTCTGTTTGTCTTTGCCTCCTGAATGCAGAGATTAGAGGAATGCACTACCACATCAAACCATCATTTGTTTTCTTAACTTTAGTCATTATAACTAGGATGATGCTTGAATCTGCATTTACCTAATGGTTAAGAATATGAAGCATTTTTAAATTGTTTCTCAATGATGAAGAAGGTGTTGGGCACATAATCTCAGCTACAGCCATGGAGCTAGTGGCTATTAGTTGCTGAGAAAGGAAGAGATTTTTTTCTCTGAAATTGTAGCCCCTGATAAGCTGACCATGCTCGGGTAAAAGGACACACCATCCAAAAATATTTGGGTAGCAAAAATTTGTCTCAAATGATGTTTTTAAGGACACAATTTTGAATAGATATGGAAAGGAGGCATAAAGTGAGGAAGGATTGGAGACTGGGGTGTGAACGTGATCAAAACAAATTTTATGAAACTCTCAAAGAGCTAACAAGATAAATATATTTGAATGTAAAAATAAATAAATGATTGTTCCACAGCTTTTCAGATATGTAAAATGAGCCTAGAGACACTAAGTGACATACAAGTTTATATGTTAAATTTGTGTAAGAGCCAATCACAGAAATTGAGTCATCCAATTACTGTTTTGTTGGGGTTTGTTATTATTGCTTTATGTTTACACTTTTTAACAAAATATAGACTTCCAATACAAATACATTCAGTTGAAAATAGCAAGGATTACAAATAATTATAACACTCTTAAAATCTGAAACTTAAAAAAAGATATTCTAACTGTTTTATAAATTACACTTAGGTATATTTTATTGTGTTCTGTTTAGGTGCCAAAATCTTTCTTGACTTTACCAACCAAATTTCTGTCTGGAGAAATTCTAAAATAATGGGAACAGGCAATATTGAAGATATATTACTTAAGATTTTATATAGAGCTTTGGTTCTATAAGAAACACTTAAAACACATCAAAGACTAATTCTCTAAAATTTTTCCAGGATTCCTCAAAAATTGTCTCCAAATGTCATAAACATTGCTCACTGATTCTGGCTACGAGCTGGGTCTTCAAGTCTTTGTTGTTGCTGTTCATATCTTTCCTACACTGTATAAATCTGTACACTCCCACTGTGCATTGCTCTCCACTTCTGCTGATTTCAGACAATAACCACTACATACAAGGAACCCTGTCCACATTAGGCTCCCAGGAATTTCTACTGATTGATTTGTCTTCTGCTATAAGTCATATGTACTTTCATCTTTTACAAAATCTTATTTCTTGCTTACCACATTTTTATCCAATGAAATTACAATTTTAATCATCTATTTTAACATCTGAAAACATAATACTAATTTTCTTCTTTCATATTTCTTCTACTTAATATTGATCAACATTAAATGGGAAATAAGGGAAACAGCTATAGATTTCTAGATTCAGGGAAAGTACTCAAGGAAACTCCCAGAAAAGGGCAAAAGAGGGCATTGGAAGAGCAAGAAATTCAGCCAGGAAGTAAGATTCTCACAGGATTTCATGATCAGGATGTAAAAATGTCTACTTGGCAAGAGAGACAGACTGACAAAGAGATCTAGGGGCATTGATGACAAACTACCACAATACTACACAGGGAAAGATGACTGCCAGCTCACTGACAAAGAAGGGAAGAGGAAGAGAAGACAGAAGAAAAGGAAGAATCTTGTCAACATGTCCAGGTAAATGTCTTCATTTTCCAGACTCACTTGTGTGGTTTAGAGTGACAGTGCGCCACTGTTGATGACAAATTGTTCTAAGATCCCAAACCTTCAATGTTACCATAGCCATATTTGTCATGTGATTCTGCTGAGGTTCCCAACTGTGACTGTGAGCTCATACACGTAATTTGCTTTAGCTGACAGAATAATCTGCCAATCTAACCCTCTTCACGTTTCTATTTCCTGTGCTTGTACTTCTCTATAGAAAGTCCTCTATCAGTGTCAAGAAGTCAATAATGCAGAACTGTGCTAGTCAAGGCTCCTTAATCATGCCAGCCTTCTCTAGCCTGGAAAAGACTCAGGGAATGTGGGATACACAAGGGAGCTCAGCAGAACTCAGAAGAATCACCCCAGTGACCCGAGCACTGATCATCTGGACCCCAGAATACAACGTATGCCATTCAGTTTATGTAGCTATTATTTTTTATTTAAATAATTTCTTTTGAGATTATAATATAATTATACCATTTCTCACTTCCCTTTCTTTACTCCAAGCCCTCCTATGTACTTCCTTTCTCTTTTTTAAATTCATGGCCTCTTTTAAAACTTATTGACACATATAAATATGTATATGTAGATAAATATGTATGTATATATATGTATGTACATGTATACATATATATGTGTGTGTGTCTTGCTTAGTATGCCTAATGATATTTTCATGTATATGTTTTCAAAACTAGCTTTCATGGTACAAGAAGGTGTCCTGAAAGCCTCAAAAAGAGGCAAGTGACCAACAGTTCTACCCAAATATGATGCCTATTAGCCACAACAATAATCAGCATGGCATGACAACCTTCATGATGCAGTAGTAGCACACATACCTTGGCAGTAACCCATCTCTCTAATTGAATCCCTCCTGCTCAGCAAGAAGAAAATAATGCCTATTCCTGGAAACCTAGAAAACTACAGTCAGTAATGGATCTTGAAGAATTTACAACTGCCACTTCTATAAACCAGCATAATCCATAACCACATTCTAAATATGTGTCCTTGTATCCACAGATAAATGTAGTTTCCACCCCTCATCAAGGAAACTTCTCTTTGCAACAGATGGAGACCATTACAGAAAACCACAACCAATTACAATGTAGAATTGTGGAGCTCAGCTACAACACAACTCCTACATCTAAAGCTCAGCGATCATTTATAGAAGAGGGGGTGGGAAAACATGTAAGAGATAGAGGATTTGGGAGCTTAGTGTGAGATTGTGTCTCCTGAAAATAATATAAGCTATACCCATGAATTCTCACCGACATGGCTGCCTAAACACAACCTGAATAATGATAAACACCAATAGACATGCTAACATGTTGATGTGGGATTCCCCTCTGTATGCTGTAAATACCATCGGTTAATAAAGAAACTGCCTTGGGCCTGTGCAGAACAGAATAGAGGTAGATGGGAAAACTAAATTGAATGCTGGGAGAAAGGAGGCAAAGTCAGAGAGAAGCCATGGAGCCTGCCAAAGACACACATGGTAGGCCACAAGCCTTGTGGTAAATATAAAATAATGGAAACGGGTTAAATTAAGATGTGAGAGTTAGCCAATAAGAAGCTAGAAAGTCAAGTGTAGAAAATTGAAGGTGTTAAAGAAGGTGTGGAAGAAAGACAGAAAATGTCAGGGTGTCTGATGGCACTGGAGGGCAAAGCTGCAGTCCTTGTTTGCACAACTCTGAATTTTATGTCATCTGAACTGACTAAGATATACTGACTTTTAAGTCGCTGTATTCATTTTAAATGTATATAGAAAAGATCATTCCTAAAATAAGAATCAAAGCACAGCCCAGCTTATACAATTGGGCACATAGTAAAAAAAATCAGAAAAAAGGAACCTGATGGGGTTCCTTTTTGATTGAAAGAATGAATGGGGTGATGTGGCAGGGTATTCTGGCAAAAGGCAATAAACTATCCCAGAGCTCATCATTTCCAGTTTGTAATGATTTGATTTGCTCAAGGAAGGAAATGAGTTGAGTTGAAGTTTTCAAAGTCACGCAGAGAAACTAACTCAGAAAAGTATACTACAAGGTTTAGTTTGGCTCACTGGTCAATCAACCATCTGATTTATAGACATTCTATGACTCCTCTTTCTAATACTGTTCCTTTCTGCTTGTCTGAGTTAGGCTTGTTCTTGCTGTGATGAAACACCATGAAACAAGTTGGGCAGGAAAGGGTTTATTTTACTTACACTTTCATATTATTGTTCATCACCAAAGGAAGTCAGGACAGGAACTCAAACAGTGCAGGAACCTAGAAGCAGGAACTGATGCATATGCCATGGAGGGGTACTGCTTACTGGCTTGCTCTCCATGGCTTTGCTCAACCTGCTTTCTTATAGAACCCAGAATGACCAGCACAGGGTTGGCCCCACCCACAATAGAGCTGACACTCCCTGACTGGCTACTAATTAAGAAAATGTCTTACAGGTTTGAATACAGCTGAGATTTGACTAGATGAGGTTCCCTCCTCTCTGATGACCACAGCTTGCATCAAGTTGACTTAAAACTAACCAGCACACCTCTTTTTTTCATTCTATTTATCCCTTTGGTGGTATAATTTGCATGACATTTTTTAGATATAAATCCCATTATCATCTGCAATGTCCTCTACTTTGTGCTTGTGAACTGTATTTTGCAAACATAATTTAATTTTTTTCTGGTCACCCAGAAACAGCACAGTATGTTCTATAATTATCAAAAGTACAATTTACAATCAAAGTAAAGAGAGTTTCTTTCTAAAAATTGGCTGACATGTCACACAAAAATCTGTACAATTTATAGCACAAATGGATAGTTCTAAGTTTCTTAAAGAAATCTTTAGAAACTACCAACTTAGTATGAAGATGTAAAATCACGAGCTAAATATGACAGCTATGTGAGAAATGTCACAACGTAAAACTGTTTCTGTCTTCTTTGTCAATACACTTCCCTGGAGCTCCCTTACCCTGTAGTTCTGACATTCAAAGTTCTTCAACATGTCAAGTTTATTCAATAATTTCCCTTCTAAATATGATTATTGTAGAGAAACAGGAAAAAAAGGAAGAGAAGGAGGAGAGGAGAAAAAGAAAACAAAAACATATACAGTTGCTCTCTGAACCTTTTTCTTATTCTTTAGGTCTAGTGTTTGAGGTTTAAGTAACAGAAGAAAATATATTGAATATTTACATACACATCTGAGCCACTAGTTAATTATCAAAACAGCAAGTAGGCAAAACTTGGCGTATTCCACCAATTCTTTTCTTACTGCTTGAGAAAGGGAATTTGAGAACAGTAACATGATAGTATAATTTAATGTGCATATAACTGAATTTCCACACAGATAAATGAATATTTTAATTGTGTGTCTTTGGCTGGAACTAACAGAAAATAAATTCTTGGTAAGTTAGAAGGGGGAGAAAAAAATTCGTAATCTGAAAGTTCAAAATATTAAAGAAAATTTATAGAATAAGAATTTATAAGAATAAAGTTTGGGACCTGGGGAACTCCAAAGATCTTAGTAGTAAAAGTTAATATGCTATTTCTTGAGAGTTTTAATGCCAAGATTAAACTTTCTCAATCGGCTTTTCTCCAAGAAGAGAGCATCCGATGCCTAGCAGAAGACTAAAGTCCTGGCAAAAGGATTCTGTCAGCCCCCAAGGAAAGGCAAGGGATGCATGAAGATTAGGAGTGTCAATAATGCTAACCATAATGATAAAATTACAAAGTCTAAAGTTCTCTTTTCCTGGGTAGACCAAGATAGCAATGAGGGGTATCAATATTATAGAGTATTATATCAATATTATTGACTCTGGGTCACAATAGAGTTTGTATTGGCTCAATAGTTGACTCTTTCATCCTCTCGATATGAAAGACAGAGAGTAAAGGGCAGGTGGAGCTAACACTTTCTAACAACCACAAAGAGCTTCTAGAGAGCAAAAGAGCAAAAGTTGACTACCTTGAGTTGTTTTCCTTTGGAGGAAAAACAGTATTTTGTCAAACTTTCCTTCTTTGAACACAAATAATCCCAACTTTCGCACTGCAATGTTTAATATTAGTATATTTTCTGAATCAGAAGATCACATCACCGTTTAGAAACCTTTAACTTTTAAAAGCACAAGCTAAATTTAAAAGTGGTTTACTTTTATAAATTGAAGCTATTTTGTCATTAAATTGATGAGATAATCAAAGGCAGAGATTAGGGCAATTATAATCAATTAATAACTTTAATATTCTTATGGTTCTAAATCAGTATTTTTCATATAATAATGTAAAATGTAAGTACAATTATTTATTGAATGCCAAGACAATTAATCATGTCAAAGATAATGATTTTAATGACATAATATGAATATGACCTTTAATTTATCAGAAACTGTTGGCATTTTCAAAAGAAAAGCATTTAGAAAAACACCTCATTATACTTCAAGACTCTAAGACTGTAAAAAAAATGGGAGAAAAGGCAAAGTGGAATAAAACTTGGACAAGGCCTTGGTGGCAATAATTTTAAGATGGTCCTGAAGATATTTTGCCTAATAGTCAAGCTTATAAACACAATGAACCGTGACATATGTGATACGTCATCTCATGTGATAAAGGAATTTTACAGAGTAGTTAAAGTTACCAAATCAGGTGACTTTGAGTTAATGAAACATAGGTGGGTCTCACATGTCCACAAAAGCAACTGAAGAGAGAGTATTGTCTGGCTGATTGAAGAAGAGGAAACCAGAGAGATTCTAAGCAAGAAGAACTTGGTGTGTAGCTTCAAGCTATGAAGAATGCAACAGACAAGCGCTGGAGAGAGACCACTAAGAGAAAGGACAGTCAGTCCAGTCACAATGACTATGCGAACAACTCTGGATGGTCTTGAAAAACAGCTGTGCCCCAGCTCCCAAGGAAGAGCCCAGTGTGACAGACAGGTTTTGTGCTTTGGCCTAAGACCTACACAGAGGACCCCCTAGAGTCCTCCAGCATCTACATGGCAATGAGATGTTGAGTTGCTATTGCTTTAATTTGTTAAACTGTAGTAACCTTTTGTTTGACCCCTGTATGTGGCCTGGGATGAGAGTAGCATTTACCAAGGAGAGCAGGAAAAGATCCTTTCAGTTGAAGTCTCAGCCCAGGAGATTTCTGGATTCAAGTTCTGGGGCATAAAGAAAAACTTTATATATAAAAAAATTGTCCTAAAAACAAAATAGAAAGTTTTTCAGTTTTAAATGAGTCTTTATTGACATATACTCAACTGGGGAGAAATTCTGGAACTATATATAAACTCAGAATTTTGAAAAAGTATTCTTTTACCCAGCCTTCATCATTTTCACTCAAGGATATACTTTGATTTACAGAGAATCTTCAGGAGCCACCTGGATACTAATCATTGAATTTTTCAGTCCTAACCTCAGAGACAGAGTGGGAGAGAGGGAAGAATAGAGAGGAGAAAAAGAGAAAGACTGTACAGAAAGAAAAAGTGCTCCTTTGCTGGTTTTCAAGTCATCAAGTCTCACTCTGCGACTCACTTCAAGATACCAACAGGACTTCCCAAAAGCTAACAATTGATGCTTACAAACCAGTGCAAGCTGTTCTCAGGAAACCAACTGAGGAAAAAGTGGTTGTCGAGCAACAAAATTGAATAACTCAGAGTGTCAACATCTTCGTGATCTGATTCTCCATTTAGAACACTTCATTTATAGTCTATCTCCTCTTTCATCGTTTTCATGTTCAATTATCTTTTCACTTAGAAAAAAATCATCTGACAGAAGATTCCATTTTCTTTTACTATCAAATCTTGGGGGGGAGAATATGATTGCACAAAAAAATTCAACCACAGACCAGTAGAACTGCATAATGAAAGAAGACATCAAGTATTTGAAGGGCTCCTTTGAAAGTGGAACCTATAGATGGCAAATAGGTCTCTGTGCTGATGTTTTAGTGTGAGAGACTGAATGGCCATGACCAGCATGTGCTGCTCAGATCTGAGAACTGTTCAAGCTGTATCCCAGAAACTTGGTGTGAATGTCATATTGAAATTCTACCTCCGAACGGTCTCTAGAGAAGTGAGATATGAGGGATCTTTCAGCCACAGTCCCAGCCTCAGTGGCAGCAAAAAGCTTTGTGTGATTTTCAAATATAAAATTAATCCTTTGATAATTTCTTCCAACCTAAAAATGGTCTTCTTTTAGTTGGGAAACTAGAGTGTGTTTTGTTCCCAAGTTACTGTACTATCTAGCTGCTGTTCAAATCTTTGAAATAAGATCAGTATCTGGGGTTTGAGAGATGGCTCAGCAGTTAAGAGCACTGGCGGTTCTTCCAGAGGACCCAGGTTCAATTCCCAGCACCCACATGATAACTCACAACTGTCTGTAACTCCTATTCCAGGTTATCCAACACCTTTACACAGGCATACATGCAGGCAAAACACAAATGCACATAAAATAAAAAAATTTAAAAAAGAATCATACCTCTGAAAATAAGAAATCATTTTCTAAACACTGATAAATTTGCCTCATTCAGTTTTATACAGTATACCAATGAACACACACATGCCAGAAAACTATATTGACCATAAGAACTTATAGTTACTGTTACCTGAGTTGTAGTGTCAAAGGCCTCAGCCCTAACAAGGGACATTCAACCATCTATCTTCAGTAGAAATTTGCCTCTTTAATTAAAGATGGATAATAGTAACAAAAATCAGGAAGTATTAATTCATTGTCGCTTCATTGGGAAGAGGAATAAATACTTACCGTCCAAAAGTCCATCTTCAGAGTCCTTGACCTGAGATAAATTTAAAAGGAAGTCGAAAAGTGTACAAAACTGCAAAAAGGTGCGCAAAACGAGCAGTTCTAATTAAAGTGTGGTCCATCAGTGCTGAGCTCCAGTCTCTCCTGCAAGATGGTCTGACAGCTATGTCAGACCTGTCCTTTAGACAAGTTCCCACTGTGGCAGATATCAGACTCGCCTTTTTCTTCTTCCAGTATGAGAATTCTGGGCAAATTCTTAGGGACTGGAGTTTCAAGAATCCAATAACTAAAAGAGGGTCACAAATATCTTTCTTTAGAATTCCTCTGTTTCTGCCAAAATGGTTTCATTATGATATAATGCATGTATATATAATTATATATTATATTTATTATAGTATATGATTAGAATATAATGGAACATTCCAATAACTATTTAAATGTACAAGAAAATATATACTTTTACAACTCTTAGCAAATGTGTAAGAAAAACTGTCATGAGACTGCAGTCATACACAATATATCTCCAACAAAGGCACTTCTGTCTAAAAGTAATTCTGTTGTAAGGAAAGGAAATGTCAAATTCATGGCTCTCGCAATATATTGCCAGGATGCAAATGATTCTTGGAGACTATCAATTTGATTCCATTATTACAAAGAAGGAGGTCCGGTGCAAAGGGGGGGAGGCTTCTATACTCTCTCCAAAACCTTTGCCTGGAAGCATCAATCTCCCGCTGATGAGATTCGGTGCAGTATCTTACTATTATGATATAAACATTGATGCATGCAGAGATGTGCAACATCGTATATATTATAATGGCATTTCACTAAAGCATTTACTTAATAAAGTTGAAAATATACAATTTTTATATCTTAGAATAAATTTCTGAATGAATAGACATTAGTATAAACCTATCTAGTAATCTAATCCTGACCTATAGATCCTTGAAGCAAATGTAATGCCAGCCATGATTTTCAGAGCAAGTGCCCTGAGAAGTACTGAGACCAAAGAATCTGAGTCCTTTACAGAAGAGAAAGTGTTAAGGCATGACCAGGAAAAAAAAAGAAACAGAAAAAGAACCTTATATAACCAGAATAGCATTGTGCTCATTTGCAGCAGTTGGTAATAGAGTAACCTGTAGGCTGTTAAGCAGGTCATGTTTCCTGCAGATTTACACGTCCCTTCTTGGATAGTGGGAGAGACTCACCAAGTCCATTGTTTGTTTTTAAGTGAGAAAACTTATGAGGAAGAAGATTTAAGAGACATTTTGGGGGAGTCGTAGAAGCCCTAAACCATCACACCATGAGCGGAAACTCTTTCCATGCCATTGCCATCAAGTTACTCAGGGACTTCAGGGTTGCAATCTTTCTCCATTGTCATCCTAGATGGGACAGGCCCTGTAGTAATCCAGCCCCCTCACTCACCCACACTCCTGAAATAACCCCGGGAACTCATTGGTTCGCCAAACAAGATTAGGTAGAATCCTTACTTTGATCTGTGGTCTGGGACGCTTGCCTGCTTCTTCACATGTATCATGAAAAGTTAGAAACACAAGTACTGCCTTTTGCTCCCATTTCCCGAGTCTTCTGTGATGTGATTATGTTGCTTTTACAAATCAGACAGCCAGAAAACTTGTTGTTTCACATCTGCAAAATTTTAGAGTGTGGACAACCAAAGCATTATTAGGGGAGAGAAGATATTTTGCAGTTTTAAATACATATCAAGAAGGGAAACCAGTTAGCATTAAGACACTCACACCTCCACCTTTTTTTTTCTTAATACATGATTTCACATGGTCAGTTGAAGAAGAGCTCAAGGCCAGTCCTCTCAATTCCTGATCCAGGAGATTTTACTATGCTGTGGTGCTTGCCAAAGAGCTTCATTCAGGGGCTGGTGCTGGGGTGGAGCTCAGTGAGAGAGTAATTCTCTAATATGTGCGAGGCTCCAGACTAAATAAATGTCCAGCAACACACACACACACAGAGATACACACACGTGCGCAGACACACACACACACGCACACACACACACACACACACACACACACACGGCAGCCA
>LOJH01021418.1:9287-20320 GCA_001685095.1 Ellobius talpinus | reverse complement strand
GATCTGCCTTCAGTGGTGGCTATGACACAAGTGGCTCTGTACCCTAGATGACACAATGGGAAGGAACTTGAGAACGAGGTGTACCCTACTGCCAGTAAAGGAAAGAGGAGAGTCATCAGCAAGTGATGTTCTTAGATCACTCCAACAAAGCTAAAGACTTACTAGTCAAGCTAAAAAATCAAGCAAATGTACAATGGATTTGTAATTAATATTAGTCTATGCATATGAATAAAAATTTTATAATAAAATGCCTCAGTGCTAAAATTTGTGAAAAATGGTTTGGCATAAGTTTAAATACAAAAGGAATCCGGTTGACTAGCGCATCTTTCTTGCTTCTTCTGAAGTTTATGTCTTTCTTAAAATTATGATCCTATAATGTAGTTTTTAATGCATTGTGTGGCATTAAATATGGATATTAATCTTAAGACATTTGAAATGATGACAAAGACTCTGAAAATATTTGTTCTTGCCTGAAAGAGCTGTCACCAAATTAAAGGTGTTTTTCTTCATTAAGAAATGAAGATAAACACGCACACAAGAAAAAAAAGGAAGAAATAAAAAGAAATGGAGATGCGGCTGGGCAGTGGTGGCACACACCTTTAATCCCAACACTCAGGAGGCAGAGGCAAGAGGATCACTGTGAGTTTGAGGTCAGCCTGGTCTACAAGCAAGGTCCAAGGCATCCAGGGCTGTTACACAGAGAAAGCCTGTCAAAAAAAAAAAGCAAGCAAACAAAGAAACAGAAACAAACTTTAAACGACAGTAACATTAACTTTTTGTCAACATACTTAACAAACACACACAATGCCTTCAAGTTACCCTGACATTAATTGTTCAATTTTTATAAAATCATTAGACATAGATTATTACAAATGCCAGCATCTAAAACCCTCTCTTTACAGGACATATGTTTGCATAGTTCTGGTGGTTGTATTTTTCATTTGTTTGTCACTGAAAACTGGATGTGAAGTTTAACTCACAGTTCATGGGTAGTTGCAGACTATGTCCAAGTCTTGTTTCTGCTCTGACTCCTGATGCATTTCCATTCTAGGTGTCCACGGAAAGCACCAGACTACCTCAGGGACACAGGTTGGAGGTAGAATGTAGAATTAAGTCTGAGTTGTCTTAAGCATGTTACTTAAACCCTGTACATCCACTTACATGCATGGTGGTGCTGTTGCCACCCTCACAGGACAAACGGCGGCGAAACGACATGATGGCTGCAGGAATTGAGGCACAAGACAGACCGTTCCCGTGATGCTCAGCTATGTTAACATGACCAGAGGTGTAGTAGTGGTATGACTAATTCAGCGATCATTCTTAGGCGCTGTTAAAGCACAGCCTCTGGTGACACTCACTTAATGCATTCACACATGTGTGAAGTGATCAAAGAACATATTTAATAAAAAATAAATCATGCTAGAAAAGTATATCCAAAGTTTAAAAACATTTTCTGAAATGTTATTAATACATGAAACCTTTCATTAAATCTATACTAGGTAATATGAACTTTTAATTAATTAAAAATTTCACTGTGTGTTTATAATGCCTTATGGTTTGATTAATGGAAATAGATTAGAATGCAATGCTTCATAGTACTAGGAGTGCACTGGATGGTACAAGCAGTGAGAGAGGAAATAACCCAGGACATGGTCTAAACAAAAATCAGCAGCTACTAATGAGGCTTGTTAGTGATGCTAATCTATGTAAATGTTATTAATTGAGAACATCTATCTTTTATCTGCAACTGTTTAGTAATCAGGCAATTAAAAAACAATGACATTCCCAGTGGTTGTTCTTCCTGGGGTTTTTTTTAAGTGATCAAAGAGTTTAAAATAAGAAGAAAAAGTCCCTTATCAAGAGGTGGGCTTTGCCTTGGGCTACTCGGCCTCATTAAAGGCAGGAAAGCTCTGTTGATCACCAATTAACCTGATTTGTAGGAACTCTGATACAGACCTCGAACAAGAGATCTCTTAGGGTGGTCAAAGACACTGTTCGTTGACAAAAATAAAGGCAACTCATTGAAAAAAATCAAACTACAAGAAAATGATGAAGGATCCTCTGGAATTCAAAAGTCCTTCTTTACAGAGTCTTATAGTTTGGAAGGGAAGAACTTTCAGCTAAGGGACAGTCTCACCTTTGTCAGGTCAACTGGCCCCCAGATGTGTCTCTCTGGCCACATTCTCAAATCTCTCCCTCTGACCTCAGCTGCAAAAAGTCACTGATAGTACCAGTTCTGTGAAGAGTGGTTAGACCTGTGGTCTATCATGCTCTGAAATGACAACATTTGAGTCCTAGGAATTAAATTTCCAGATACTTGATTTTTTCTAATCATATACCTATGAAATATAATATATGTATTATACTTGAAGGTATCACTACGTGATACCTTAGACATTCTTGAGAGATGTTGGCACTGACAACATTCATGTCTACAACACTTGCCAAGGCATCATTCTCCTTTCATCTTTACAATAATCCTACCACTTACATAGCATTGCTGAGATGCACTGATGGATGGGTGGATAGGTAGGAGGGGAAGGGAGGGAGAGAGGGAGAAGGAGAAGGAGGGAGAAAGAGGGACTGCACTGTTGATGTGAGTGACTGGTTTGAATCAGTATGATTTTGAATGCATTGCCATTTCCAAATGTCAGCGTTTAATTATAAAATCTCCATGTGTTAGAGAGGTTAAAATATATGATGGAGAAGATTTCGTTTCTTTCATCTGATGGCCAAGGATAGACTTTCAGGACTGAAAGAAAGAGAGGGAACTAAACAAGAAAATTATTCACAAGCTGTACTGGACTCAAACCAACTTTGTATTTCTGTAGTTTGATGAAGGGTTGAAAATAAACACTATTTAGGCATAAAATTGACTCCCTCCAGCCTTAGTGATGGTGAGTGGCAGGAAGCTGGCATAGGTGTAGAACAAGTGTTCAACAGGGTCGACGGAGGTGTGGGCATGAAGGTGACATCTCTCTTGATCAGGGACTTAGTTTACCAGAGCAGCTGGCTCATGAACAAAATTTAGAGCAGGTTCTCAACTCAGAAGGCAAAGCTTCTCACTCTGTTTTACCTGAAAATCCTCTGACAGTCTGACAGATTAATAAATCTACTCTGAATACCCTGAGTTTTAACAAGCAACTCCTTCCATGCATGCACGCATGCACACATGCATGTACACACACATGCACACATGCCTGCATGCACACATGTACTCACTCACATGCACACATACACAGAGAAACATATGCACACATATGCACACATACACACATGCACACACTTGGAAGAGAGAGAAAAAGAGGCAGAGACAGTGTATGTATTTCCTCCATAAAGGCCCCTCAATGGAAAATAAGAAGGGAGAGGTTAAAAGGCTAGTTTTATATTACCCAAAAGACATGTGTTTTAAACATTTAGTATTTATAATGGAACTTGTCTGACAACTTGGGAAGCTCCAAAATATGGAAAATTAATTTCTTATTTCACTTTTATTTGATTACAATAGGGAAATGAACTCCAAACAGAGAACTTGGTGACCCACTGTGAATTGGTTTTGGTAGCTAGAAGAACCCATCTCAGAAGATCTGAATTTGTGGAAAATAATGGTTTGGCTCTTGTGTTCCTTCTTGACATATTTTGCAAAAAGAAATTAATCACATTAGCCCCCACATCCAGTGTATTGGAATTGATTTCCATTTTAAGGACTTACTTAGCAATACTAAGGAAACATGTGGAAGAAGAAAAAAGAGAAGACAATTGATTTATTGATTAATGATTTGGGAGAGCCACTAAGCGACCTGGATTGTGTGCAGAGAATACAAATGACATCCTTGGTTGTTTTTAAAGACTCTTCCTCTTGGGTCATCTTAATATGGCTTGTGTGAAAATTGTCCCTCAACACCTGCCTGGGGACTTTGGCTTTGCGAGGTCAACAAACTCTGGTTCTATAGTGATGTATAGCTGTAAGCAACTGAGGTTTGTTGGGATTTTTAAACACTCAGTCAATGGGAGGCTGAAGTCAGGTGGGCATAATCAAGAACATGTTATCTGATATCATGTTATCTGATAGGTAAAAGCTAGCAGAGCTCAGAGGAGGGAGGGCATGACACGGGTTGCTTGGTGAAGACGATTCTGACAGCCACAACGGGAGCGGGAAGGGGAGAGATTAAAAGTGACATAAAAAGGGATTGCCTGACTAAAGGTCTTGAAACCAATAGGTAACAATTTGAATATGACCCAGAAGCTAATGGGAAACCATTTGAGGGTCTTGGGAGAGGGAGAATGGAAACAGCAGGCATGAAAGATTATCTGAGCTGCCGAAGATTGGGCCAGTTGGAGAGATGAGAGGCCAAGGACTGAGGAAAGCAGGTAGGGAACCCCGGATCACAGGGCTGGTCTACAGGACACAGGACTCGGTGATTACAACGAAGAAGCCAAGCCAGACAGGTTACATTACGTGGCTTGTCGGGGCCATACTTCTAATAGCTTTGCTTGTTTACTTTTATGTACTTACATAAGGCCTGCCTTAATTAATGCATAGTTTGCTTATTGTGTGTAACTACTGCGACATTGTCTAACATTGCTCGTCAAAGAAGCCATGAACTGGAATTCAATCAAATCAGAATTTCTGAAAGTTAATAGCAGGTTTCACTAGTTTTTGTTCATTCTGTTTTTTGTTTTTCAGTTGCTAGTGTGCATTTGGAGTTACAAACCACTGTCCCAGCTTTAGTAAAGAGAACACAGCCCTTAGGTCCCAAGGATGCTCAGCATCAGCAAATAGTGAAAAGCGTTTTCTAGCCACTCCTGGCCAATTGAACACATTGAACAGCTCCCCTTTTCTGCTAAAGGAAACGTTACTGCAAGGAAACTTCTAGCAAATAAATTCAAGTCAGAAAGTGGGACACTGTCTTTGCATGAGGGTTTTAGGAAAAAGTTGCTGATGTCAACCACACTTTTCAAAAATTTGCACAAACGTTTTGCGGCTGTGTTAATACACAGAGGAAGGATTGCCCCAGGAATACTGCTTCTGAAGCAATCTGACATTCTAGATGTATATGAGATCTTTGAGCAAACCTCTAGCAGATGCTGAATTGCCAAGAACTCATGAAATAACTCTTGAATAAGAACCCAGAGTAAAGAGCGCTGGCAGTCTTATTTAAGCTGAGAGGCATATGCTTTAGTCAGTAGATACGAAGAAGGAGAAGGTTATTAAGCTGTGAGAATGGGTTTTAAGAGCAAGTTGAAAGATTTTTCTTTAAATTCAGAGGGATCCCTCTCCCCCCCATTCTAGCAAAACAACAAAGATTTTTGTTTGGCAAAATGGAATATTTTAATTTGAAATTATGTCCCATTTTCTTCTGTGCAGATATCAGGTTGACAGTCAAAGCAGTAGATCTTCAATTGTAGAAGCAAAATAACCTAGAAATCCAGCCAGGGCTGCCACCTGCAGAGTGGTCCTTCTGGAGTCTGTGTTCCCTTCACAGCCACCCACACACACACCGTGGGCCCTTCAGCCTGCACTTCCCTAGCACATGATAGGATTAGACCTGCAACATAAATCCAGGGGAGGGAGGAAAGGGAACTAAAGACAACAAGATCTGACTGTAGTGGGGAAGAAGAAATGGACAATGAGGAAGGGGGTAGGGTTGAAAACTGCTGGTGTCCGTCGAAGAGCAACTGGAAAATGATTCTAAGAAAGTCAGAAATCCAAACCCTTTGCTTGACGTACATGACACTAAACATTTGGTCACATGGGACATCTAAGAGACTGTAAGGGTTCTTCATTTTTCATATGTGTATCAGACTTTTTAACTATGGAGACTATTACAGCAAAATACCTGAGAGAAGGAAAGAAACTGACTTAATTGTCAGAATCCAATTCATCCTATTGACGAGGCTGGAATGTTTCAATCTAAATCAGATCTCCCTAGCTCGATCTAGATCAAGAGCAAATACGCCTGAACAATGCACATGATAATTACAGCCACATGATAGGACACGAATTAAAAGCGCAACAGCAAACCGGAGAACATGGCTCCCAATATGGTGAGGTTGCTCGCGTTGCATGAACACCCCTTATTTATATGATTGGTGTAGGTTTCATAAGAAAGCTGGGAAGCTGCGGTGGCCCCAAGGACATGCATATGATAGAAAGGATAAAGACAGCTTCCCCCAAAAGAAAACCACTCAAAGATGAAGCCTCTGAGCTTCTCATGGCAGACCGAATCAACAACATCTTGGTTGTATCCACATTGTGTTTAATAAAATTTGATGACATCTGTGATTAAAGATCTCACCCACAATTATGGCTACAGCAAAGATATTCTAGAGTGTGGGTTTAGCCTGGGAAGCACACAAGTCAGAGCCTGGATGTGTCTGTCACTGCACGCTCTCCATGGAAACTTAGAGCCCTGAGAAGGGCTTGCTAAGCACAAAAATCCAGCTGACCTCCCACTCTTTCCTCTTTCCACTGCTTGATGAGCACAAGATTTTCAAAGAATAGCCAAAAGAGTGTGTCCATAACAGTTGTTCCATACTGGGTAAATAAACAAAGAGGTCCACACTTAGTCAATCTTCTTTTTCTGTGAAGCCTTTCCCCTACTCTACATCTCCCAAAAATCTAGATCATTTCCAAGACTCCAGGGTGAAGCTGATAAAATGTTTTACCTATTCCTTCACAAAAAATAAATAAAGAAGTGGGGAGGGCTTGGGAATGAGATCTTGGCTGTCAAATTTCATACAGAGCTCTACAGAACAAAAGAAAAAGAGACTTGCAATTACCTCAGATTTAGGACTCAGTATAAATCTTTTAAATCCCTTGGAATTTGTACCACTGTCATATTTTATTTTCTGTTCAACAGGTGTACAAATTGTTTGGACTGGGACTGAAAACACCATTCGGGCCCTCTGGGCTGAACACAAACCCAGGGTTTAGCTGCTTAGTTGCCATTGACTGTCTGGTTCGTTCATTCGTTCTTTCTTTCTTTCTTTCGTTCGTTCGTTCGTTCTTTCTTTCGTTCTTTCTTTCTTTCCTTCCTTCTTCCTTCCTTCCTTTCTTTCTTTCCTGTATATGTGTGTGTTTCTAGGTTTTTTTCTTTTTTTTTAATCGAGACAGGGTTTCTCTGTGCAGCCCTGCATGTCCTGGAACTCACTCTGTAGACCAAGCTAGCCTTGCACTCAGAGATTCACCTGCCTCTGCCTCCCAAGTGCTGGAACTAAAGGCGTGCACCACTAGCAACTAGGGAGATGGCTTTGTCGGTAAAGTGCTTGCTTTACAAGCATGAGGACCTGGCCTCCTGTCTCTGGCATCCACATGAAGGTCAGAACACAGAGGCACATGTCTGTACTCTCAGACCTCAGAGGAAGAGACAACTTTCCAGTCTAGCCAAATAGGCAAGTCCCAGGTTCACTGACAAGGCCATGTCTCACAAAATAATAATGATGATGATAATGATAATAATAATAATAATGTGGAGAATGACTTAGGAAGCTATCTGACATTGACTTTTGACCTCTACACATGTGTACCTGCACACATACACTCACATGGAAAATGAGTTTGTTTGGTCCAGGATGGTCTTTGATCAGTAATAAAGGCTGTTTTAGTAAACCCACCAACTCCTTTGAGCCACCACAACAGAAATCCACATCAGCTTTTCTGTCTTTTTATTTGCTTAACCATAGACTAACTGGGACTCACTACTGAAATAGTAAACTATATAGTTTTAATGCTAGTCCTCATATCTAAAAATGCAAAGAGTGACTCTAAGACACAGACACCATCAATTCTTCATGCTTTTTGACTGTCCCAAGTTGCATTTGGAAGAGTTTCCTCCTTTCATAAAGGCCTAGTGTCATTGTTGACTGTCCCTTGGCCTTTAATCCCAGCACTCAGGAGGCAGAGGTAGGCAGATGTTGATGAATTTGAGGCCAGCTCTGGCTACATAGCAAGTTCCAGGCCATCCATGGCTAGGTTATATAGTGAGATTCTGTCTCAAGATACATATATAACAAATATATGTGTGTTTTGTATATATAACAAATATAATGTGTATATTGCATATTTATGTCATTAATTTTCCTCACAAAAGGGATCCAGTAAATATATGCATATTCTGTTTATATCACTTATATATGCATATTATATATATGACTAATATATGTATATTTTGTATGTATATCATTAATATATGTATGTTTTGTATATGTGTGTATCACTAATTTTCCTCACAAAAGCAATCCAGTAAGTGAACATTTTCTGACTTTGTATCAGAGTTCTAAACCAACTATTATGTTTTAATTCATTTCTCAAACCTAAGTTGATGTTCAGTGTCAGCAAGTTTGAAGCTCTCTTATAGGCCAGGTGCCTAAGTGGAAAGTACCATCACATGTTATGTAAATTGAATTTTGCTTTGCTTTGTTTTTAACTTTTTTAAGTTGTAAAACCTCCTAAAAAGGTAATAAATTCATTAAAAAGCAATTTTTTTAAGCTATGCTCCTTATGGGAACACATACAGAGACCCACAGCCAGACATTAAGTAGAGAAAGAGAGAAAGAGTCTAAACTGGAGGTCACCATCAAACCCCTCCCCTCAGAGTTCAGGGAATCCTTCAGGAAGAGAGGCAGAAAGATCAGAAAAAAAAGAAAAAAGCCAGATGGGGATGGGAGACAACAAGGCCTCTGAGTCAACTAAACAAGGCTCACATGAGCTCTCAGAGGCTGAATCAGCAAGCACAGGGCCTACACGGGTCTACACCAGGTCCTCTGTGCCTAAGTTATAGCTGTTAGCTTAGTATGTTTACGGGACTCCTGACTGTGAGAACAAGCGGGTCTCTGATTCTTGTGCCTGCTCTTGAGACTCTTCCTCCTGTCAGTTTTTGTGTCTGTCAATACGGCAGTGTTTGCTTCATCCTATTATATTTTATTCTGCCATGTTTGGCTGTTATCTCTTAGAAGCCTGTTCTTTTCTAATGAGAGACAGGGAGGGGGTCTAACTTGGGGGAGGGGGTGGTGGGGAGGAACTGGGAAGAGCAAAGGGAGGGGAACTATGGTTCAGATATATTGATGAGATCGGAGTCTACATTTAATAAAAGAAAAAAGAGGAAGCTATGCTCCTAAAAACAACATTTTCCTAACTTTTTGGTTTGAAACCATTTTTATACCATAAATTAAAGCAGAGAAATTTTCTGAACAGAAAAAAATGAAGCTCTTTTGTTTAAGAACCGCATTCTCAATTTCCTGCCTGCCTACTTAGATGGGGAATGGCTAAGTCTGTGCTTGCCATTGAAGCCCAAGAACCTGACTTCTATTGCCACAACCTATGTAAAAAAATGGGTGTGGTGACTCATGGCAGCAATCCCAACACTAGGGAGACAATAACAAGCCCATCCCTAGTCTTACTGGTCAGCCAGGTTAGCCTGGTTCGTGAGGACCAGGCTACTGAGGGATGCTGTCTTCAAAACAAAACAAAACAAAAAGACAGAGTTCCTGAGGAATGACACCTAGGGTTGTTCTCTGGTCTCTCCGTTAGTCTGCACTCAAACACACAAGAATTTTGAAACACACACTCGTAAACTCTCGTGTACACACACATGCACACACACGCACACACACACACACACAAATCTGTGTGTTCTGAAATAAGACTTTAGCTCCCAAAGCCATGTTATGTCACACAACACAACTGTTGTTTTTTTGTTTTTTTTTTTTTTCAAAATCAATACAACACGATAGTTCAAAAACACTTGACATTTGGGGCTTATTGCAGGCTAATTTCTACTACTGAATAGAAACTTCCTGAGGTGACGTAAGTACCTAAGTCAAGGGACCTACTCAGACAGGCACAGAGTAAAATGTCAGGCATTTTTATCATTGCAGGTTCCCGTGTGACTCACCCTGAAAGTACCTTGGGTGAGGTTGGAAGGTGTGGGTCCGGGTATGAGGGATCACCCAACAGAATGCTGCAGCCAGATTGAGGGCGACATCGCCAAGACGGTGCTGTCTGTCCTCACAGCTGACACTTTACACCTCCTTGTCATGTTTGCAGACACTGGACGCTGGGCTCGCTGGAGCCTCCATCCCCAGTGAAGAGCTATATGATTAGTTCTGATTGACCAAGCCTGACAGTACGGGAGTGAGAGTTCATGCGACATGAATTACACAGAGTGGGTATCAAGATGAAAATGAGAGTGGTAATGTGCAGACAGGAGGGGTGAAGGGTCCATTGAAAATCAGAGAGATTAGCGACTCATCACATTATTTGTGGGTTATCAGGAGACAGAGGTAATGAAACTGAGACCTATATCCTTGATCAATAAGAGTTTGACTGCATTTTGAGTTCATTTTCCCCTGCCGAGAGAGAGACAGCAGGCTTGCTATTGATCACCGTGTTAATCCATAACCAGACTGGGCCTTAGCCTGGTGGAGCAGGCAGGAAAAATAAGATAATAAGCAGGAACTCTTGATCTTTTATTATGGTGTGCTAGATAAAGAGAGTGCGGGGGTTCAAGGTAGTGCGGTTTGCAGTTAACCCTTTCCTTTCCCTCTTAATTTGGAATGCACGGGAAGAAGAATTGAGGCCCACCTTAGTCTGACTTCTATTTGACCTAATTTTGCCAGTTTCCTAAGTGGAGTATATCCAGGGTCCTCTATAAATGATTAGAGGGAGATAGTTATTGGGCCAAGCCACAGTGAACAATGATGAATAGGCCCACAGGGAAGGAAGAGGCCCCCTCAAATACAACTCTGGACAGTCAAAGAACATGGAGAGTTAATGGTGTTTGCATCTGAGTCACTTTGAGAATCTTTAGATATGAGGGCTGTCTTTAACCCTCGATAGTCTACTGTTTCAATAGTGAGTACTAGTTAGTTTATCGTTAAGCAAACAATAAAAAGACCAGAAATGGCAACGGCAATTCAGAACACTCTGTGGGGTTACCTCATCACTGATCAAAAATCATCTAGGAGGGTTGGAGAGATGGAGAGATGGCTCAGCGGTTAAGAGCACTGCCTGCTCTTCCAGAGGTCCTGAG
>LOJH01021415.1:0-20322 GCA_001685095.1 Ellobius talpinus | reverse complement strand
GATTTGGTGCCCTCTTCTGGCCTGAAGGGATACATGCAGGCAGAACACCATATATATATATATATATAATAAATTAAATCAAAATCAAGTACAATGCTTTTTTAAAAAAAATGTTTGGAAATAAGCTGACTTTATTTCCATTTATATTCACTTGCTAGTGAGCACTTAAGCCATGTGTTAAGTACTAATTTGAGCTTTAGGGTTCAAAAAATGATGAAAGTATATAGTCCATTCTCCGCGGCTCACCCATTAGTAAATAAGCGAGTAAATGAGCCGTCCCCTCCCCCATGAGCACTGTCTCGGGCATAAACAAGCTTATGTGAGAGTACAGACAACGACATTTACTTTGGAGAAGTCAGAAAGGCAGGCATTTGTTGCTCTAGTTAACTCTCTTGGCTCCTTTAAGCTTACTCTCTGTGAATAAGTTCTTCAGGTCCAGCTGAGTGTCTTGGTGGAACCAACACTAAATGGGAGTCAAGACATAAATATTATGACAAGTTAAAAGACAGTTCAAGGAGAGACTAGAAAGAGACCACAAGGTAGTTCTGAGTAGTCTAGTAACAGTCGCTGAAGGGCCAGCTCCCTGTGGTCTGAAGGGAGGTCTTCCTCACAGGTTTGTCCTCTGCCTGTTGTCCTTCCCCCACGTCGAGTCAGGCAACCTCCACAGCCCCGTGGGAAGTTACGGACTAACAGACCGCTTCATGTCCACTGTGCACAGAGTTGTTCAAAAGCAGATGTCTGTGTACAAGTTCTCACGGCCCCTCCCAGTCATAAGACTCAAGAACTCTTCGGTTATGATGCCCACACTTAGGACCTGCAGCCCCATCTGGGGAAATTGTGTCCCCTGATCAGCTCCCTATTCCTTCCTCTATACATGAGTCTGCCAAACCTTAACAACCTGCATGAGGTCCCACATAGCCATGTGAGTTCATACCATGCATTTACTTAGAAGATGGCTTGGCCACATGGGGGAGGCGGGTAAGATTGTGCAGTCCTGAAAGCCTTCACACTGTTTCTTGGCATAGCCATAGAAGCCTTGGATTGTGCTAGCCCTCCTACAAGACTTCAGGGAAAATGCTGTGCTGACTGTCACACAGACTCTACGATGAACCAGGCAGTATGTTCCCACCATGGCAGTGTGCCAGTTACATCAGCGTCTTCTGAATGAAAACTGTCTCTCATTGTGTGATATTGGATAAATCCATGGAATTAGATCTGAGGCAGTGGCCTCACTCTTCAGGGAGCGGTCTGCTTTTGACAGTATCCCTCTTCCTATTGTCAAGCAAAACATTTTCATGGCACTGATCCACTCTTTCCCCAGCCTCTGAAAGCCTCCCATTCTACAAACCAGATGGCTCCATGTTCAAAATAGTCTGCCCCTTTTCTTCCCTCGACACACTCTGCTTATTTGGGCCTTTGCATTTTTGCCGTCTGGAAATGCTGGAATGCTTTTTACCAAGGTATTCCAGGGCTTGGCTCCTTCTCACCGTGTAGCACTTATTCCAAATGTAACTTGCTCAGTTCGGCCTTCTCCAGCCTCCTAATTTAGACTGGTGCGCACACACACATAAATACATCTTATCCCTATTTTATCATCTGCTTCATTTTTTTGTGGCATTTATCAGTAACCTACTGTTCCTTTATTTTCTTGCACATTTATTATTTCCCTCCAGAAGTAATAAGCTTAAAAAAAAAGATCAGGCTAGAGATGATTCAGCAGTTAAAAGCACATACTACTCTTACAGAGGACCTGATTTCAGGTCCCAGCACCAATGTCAGGCAGCTCACAACTCTAAGTAAGTCAACTCCAAGGGATTCAAGGCTCTCTTCTGGCCGTGAGTACACCTACACACGTGTCCATACCCACATGTAGACACACAGGCATACACAAAGTTTTTCCTTTTAAAAGGGGATAAAAGAACTTACCTTCTTGTTTCCTACTATATCCCTGACACCTAGACAAGTACACATACATGCATATGAACACATACACACACACACGTATGTACATAGTATGTACAGTGAAAATTAATTGAACAGAAGGGTAGTTGTATACACGACGATCTTGCCACCCTCCTAACAGTGATGGAAACTCAGGCAGGAACTTTCTCAAGCCCTCCCATTGGCAGTACCAATAGATCTGTTGCAGCTTGTATCTGTCTTTTTTCCTGCCAGTCTCTGCTGAGGTAGCTGCTTCCGCTCCTTCAGCCAATAGACTTTAAGATACCAGCCCACTTGGGCATGGTCTGGTTTGCTTTAAAAAACAGTGGCAGCTGTGTGCTCGCTCTCTTGCTTCCGGCTCCTAGACTCCTTTCCTGATCGCGCAGAGGGCTGTTGTCTGGGACGGTGACTCTAAGTTTTTCCCCTTTAAATAAGTAACCATTCTATTAATCATAATTCCAAAGTGGTGTGGGATCGTTTGTGACTTACGCCTTCAAGTCTCAGACATTTAAGCGGCTGTTTTTACACATTTTGCTTTTGCCTCCTAAGACCTTATCCTGGCGTTCTTTCTCCTTCTAGATCTTCGGTCTCCTTGAGGGTATTAAGTTTACAAAATGAGACTATGCTCAGAACTGTCTCATTTGTAGGAGGAAACGAATCCTTATCAAAACTTTTTTCATGGGCCGGAAGGTGACTCAGTGGTTAGGAGCACTTCCTGCTCGTGCTCACTAAAGATGCCCAGCTGTCTTCTAGTTTGCAGTCATTTGTAGCTGTGCTCTGGGAGTTCTGGTGCCCCCTTCTGGCCTCTGGGGGTACCTACAATCACACATACATATGTATCCCTGTGCATTGCACTGCTCGCTCGCTCTGTGTGTGTGTGTGTGTCAGTTACACACAATATTGTTACACACAATAAGATGTAATATTTTTTTAAGTTTTATCCCTCAGAGCTGTTATCACATTTGTTTCTGTTCTTTTACAGTTTTTTGAGTGTGTCCTGTGCCATTGGTCTCCAGAGGTTTTGATCATCTCTAGGCCTAGTAGGAAAACCTTTTTTTTCTTTTATTCTTTTCTCATACATTGCATCCTGACTGCAGTTTCCCCTCCGTCCACTCCTCCCAGTCCCTCTTCCACCTCTTCTCTCTCCCAGATCAACTCCTCCTCTGTTTCCCTTTTAAAAAGGGGGGGGCAGTTTTCCCAGGGATATCCACTGAACATGGCCTAACAAGATATAATAAGGCTGGACACAGACCCTCATACCATGGCTGGATGTAGCAACCCAGTAGGAGGAAAAGGGTCCCAAGTGCAGGCAAAAGAGTCAGCGACACCCCCACTCCCATTGTTCGGAGTCTCACAAGAAGTAGGAAAACCTTTTGGAACACACCCTCAAGTGTGTTTACTTACATGTGAATTATCTTCATATACAGATGTTTTATGTGTGATAGATACATCATGAATTATATATAGAAATAAACATTAAAGGTGATAATAAATTAATTTTTGAAAATAAAATTTTAAATTCACCTCTCACAAGTTTATTGTATTCTCTGTTAGTAGCCTCTTCTGTGTATTTTACACAGTTGGCTTCAGATGTGCTCCTACTTGAGTTGGCCTTATCATTAGCTCATCCCTCAGGGTATATGGTATGGATCAGGAGTACAATGTGGAATTCCCTTCTTTACATTTTTAACTTTCATATTTATGTCATTTATTGGACAAGTTCCCATGATATGAGCTGCTATCCCCCCCACCCAGCTGACAGTCCTGCCTCAGACTCTGATATCATACCTGCTTTCACTTTGTGTGCCTTAGATGGGGAGTGTGTGCCAAAGCGCTGTGTGGAGCGCGTATCCTCTTCACACCGGGGATCGACCTCAGATTGCCAGCTCCATAAAGCAAGCACCCCTGAGTCAACTCTCTGGCCCAAGTTTTAGATGTTTTTAAACAAATTTTGGTGGGTACATTCTGGTAATGAGGCAGAAGTGTCAGGAGTTCAAGGTCTTTGTCAGCTACTCAGTGAGCTTATGGCCACTCTGGTGTGGGGACTCACTCTCAAAGTTTACACACTGAATTTCTATCCTGGGTCACATGAGATCCAGTCTCAAAACAGAAACTTGAGTCCATGCTGCAGCCAGTTGAATTGTCCTGACTTTCCTTACGGTTCAGCAAAAACATAGGATTCTGCCATTTTCTTATCAGAAAGAAAGTAAAATGTGCTGCCATTTTAAGTAATATCTTAAATTTAGGTTTCCTCTGCAGGAGTCACTAAAAACGGTTAGCCTGTTTTGTAAGAATTTGATCAACTTAAAACTTACGAAGCAAGGCTGACAATTTTGCTCAGGGATAGCGCTTTTAACAGATGTGAGGCCCCAGAGACCAGCCCTCTCCTCCCACAGAAGAAGCGTGGAAAAGCAGTCTATAACCTACCTAAGCATATGCCAACTGCATTATGACCAGTTCTGAATGCAAGTGCATGACCAAGGAAAAGGGGTCACGGTCGGTCTTCCCATAACCCAGAATCTGTTCTTCCCTCTGCTTCACTGGAGTTTGTGAGTGGGGAGTGGCACATATGGCTGAAGTCTGGGTACGAGTGTCAGTGCATTGGTTAAAGAGCAAAGCGAGACTGCATTTCAACTTTTCAAAAGAAGTAGATAAAAATTGTATGTTTTCTTTCTGCACCCCAGTGGATCATTTTGTGTACCTCTCTGCAGCTGCATGTGTCCTACCCTACTTTACAGAATATTGCTTTGAACTTAATGTTTCTGTGGGCTTCACCTATTCATTTTTGATCACACAAATGAATTAACAGGCAGTCATCAGAATTGTACCTCTGCTACTTTGCCTAGACAACTCTAGCTTAATGTCATCGGCAAAGCATGTGACATAAAGAGAAGCAGAAAACTTAGTCTGAGTGCTGTCACCTTTCTCCTCCCTTTGGTTTCTCATACAGCACCACAGAAAGCCCCTAATAGTGAAGGTTGTTGAGTCGGAACAAAACTTCAGAGGTATGGCAGTACCCGATTTCATAAGGTATTATGAAACTTCAATAATAGAATTTTGGTAGCGTTTACATGAAAATAGACATGTAGACCATTGAAACAGCATAGAGAGCCTAGAAGTAAACCTGCATACTACAAATGTGTAGTCAGCTGTACTGACACATGCCTGTAAAGAATGCACGTTCTTCAAGAAATGGTGTTAAGAAAACTGGGCTTCTGTGTGTAAAATAATGAAGTTAAATTGTGACTTCACATTATACACACATACCAAAGGAACTAAGAAAGTATTAAAGCCTTTAAAGTCTAAAACAGTAAAACTTAGAATACATAGGGTAAGCAAACTTATAGGGCTTGGTCTTAGCAATAATTTGTGGGGCTGACACGGGAACAGACAACAAAGGCAAGGATAGTTAGGTGGGAATCATCAGGCTGCAAACCTGCACCTGCCATGCACAGGAAACTGCCAAAGTGAAGACATACCTATGCAGTAGGAAGCTATTCATAGCTGCCCTGCCTCTTTGGTAGGGAGTAAGCAGCTAAAACATATATAGGGAATGTGGTTCTTTGTTTTGCTTTGGATGGCAGTGTCTTGCTTTGTAGCTCAGGCTAGTCTTGAACTCACTATGTAGACTCAACTCCTTCAGTTGGTAATCCCCTGCTTTAGCCTCCTGGGTGCTAGGATTACAGGCATGCATTACCAGCACAGGACTCTTGATTGCCAAGAAAAAAGAAAGAGAGAGGGAAAGGAGGAGTAAGGGGGAAGAGAGAGTGGGGAGGGACGGAAGGAAGGCAGGCTGGCACGAAGGTAAGACAAAGGATCTGAATGGACATTCCTCCAAAGAAGACATGCATCTGAAAGCATGTTTAGCATTACTAATTTCCTGTAAGATGCAAATCAAAATCTTAAGATTCCCCTCACATCTGTTATAGTGGCTGCTTAAAGACCAGCACAGAACAGCAATGTGAGTTAACATAGCCATTGTAGGAGTTCTTCTAAAAATTGAAAAGAGAAGTGGCATTGGCTCCAACAACCACACTGATGGATAGACATCCACAAGAAATAACCATTGTCTCAAAGAGATACCTGTCCCCTCATGGTCATCGTTCACGATGTCGGGGACGTGAAGACTGCCTAAATGTCCTTCAACAGATAAAACGGATAAAGAAAATAAAGGGAGAAGGGAAGGATAGAGACAGACAGGAGGTGGACATAGGGCCACAGCCTGAGAGTCTAACAGCAGATACGTGGGTAAAATGTGGGAAGTGCATGCGTGTGATGGGGCTCCATGGACCCTTGAAAAGGAGATCCTGTCGTTAGGCATAGAAGACACTAATAAATTAAGCAAACCAGATCCAAAAGGACAAACACTGCATGATCCCCTTTAGTAAGGAATCTAAAACAGAGAAACTCATAGGGCCAGGAAGTATGATAGTGGGGACCAGGGGCAGGGTGTGGGAATGGTGTCAGTCAAAAACCTACAGTTTGTGGTTGTGACTTCTAGTGTTGCTGTCCAGCAGGGTCTGTGTTTAACAGGACTGTAGCATATATGTAACATTTGGTAAAAAGGGGAGAATCTTTGGGGGGGAGGGGGTTGTTTTGTTTTGTTTTGAGACAGGGTTCCTCTTTGTAGCTTTGGAGCCTGTCCTGGAACTAGCTATGTAGACCAGGCTGGTCTCAAACTCAGAGATCCGCCTGCCTCTGCCTCCTGGGATTAAAGGCGTGTGCCACCACCACCTGGCAAAAGGGTTGTTCTTAAGCTTAAGTGCTTTTAACCCAAAAGAAACAAAAATTAATCCCCCCTTTTTTTTAACTAAAGAGAGCAGGAGCATCTTTCGAAGATCTTGAGGTTTGTTTTTGTCTTTCTTTCAAAGCTTGAAAATACACATGTAAACCTCAAATATAAAGAAACTATATTTGTTCATCATAAGATTTATTACTTGCTATTGATGAATGTGAGCTGTTAGCTTGCTTCTCGCTTTCATGTGGCATTCTGTTGAGTTCAGCAATTGTTGGAAGGCTAGGTTTGGGATTGTCTTCCCCTTCCCACAGCTAGTAAGCCTTTAATCAAGGCACCAAGTTGCTGTAAGTAAGCCTTGCTTCTGAATCTGCATATCAGGAGGGGGCTGGGAGCGGGAGCTGAAGGATGTCATGGCACAGTGATTAATGGTCTCTAGGAACTGAAAAGGAGAGTAATATACACAGCCTTTCTACCCCCTGGAGGAGGAATGCAAACACCATTGTGTAAATGTGTGCATCGTCACTGACTTCCTGGTCGCTGGGAATCTCATGCACTCTTCTCCACAAATAAAACTGTCAGAGGAGTGTCAGGGCTCAAAGGCTGACCCCTCGCTTAAACAGAGTAGCTGGACACAGCAAGCCAGAGAATTAATTTCCTAGCTGTTTGAGAACCAAGTTGTTCAGTGAGAAATGAGAAAACGGGAATTTTTCTTGAAAAGCCTTAAACATCAAATATTTGTTAATTCCAGCTCTACATTTGGCTTCTTTAATCTGCGAATTCCTGGAAACTCCTCCTTTAAGTGAATCTAAAGGAGAAGCGTCCCTTTGTGATGGAGTGACCACCTCAAACTCTTCCTGCTGGCCTATGATAGATTTAGAGTCACTGCTGATGGTTTCCAGAGCTGGCTGTCTTGTGTTGGGGGACGTTAGCATTTCAGAATGGCTTGTACTGTTTTAGACAGCGATTCTTAGGTAAAGTTCTTCTCCTCTCCAGTGACTGTGGTTTTTAATAACAGTTTCCAAATGCTTAAGTGAGAAGCAAGTCATTCTAAACCATAAATAAGGAGTTGTGAATGTATGCAAAAAAATATCCAATGCGTGTGTGGAAGGTGGTTTGCTCTAACTGCATGTGAGTGTTGACAAACAGCAGAGCAGACTGCGTGCAGGAGCAGCAGCTCCAGTGAGGATGGCAGAACTCACACTGGGCCAGAGACCATCTGGTCATGAAAAGGGTTCAATTTTTTTTTGCCTACAATTCATATCATTTTTATTCCCACTCATTTTCTGCTTTGTCTAGTTTGTAGTGGATTTTTACTAATTATTATTTTTCTATAATATAAAAAGAATGAAATATTAATTCATGGATGAATAAAACCATACTTCAATGTAAAAGAAAGGAAAACCTGTTTGCTTTATCTTAGTTTTTAGTATCACTATCAATGACATTTTAAATGGCTGTGATCTAAATTAAGACGGCATCAGCTGGATTAAGCCCTGGCTGTGGTTTCCGAGTGGTTAGACTTGTAAACTGTATTTGCAAGAGTTTATTTTTAGTCAGGATGTGGTTATTTTTAGACTCCCTTCTGTGTCACTAGGAAACGCAATGCCTGTCTTTCCATTGCTGTTTATCAGGAAGTCCTGGGGTGCAGGCTGTTAAGATCCAGTTCCATATGAGCACTGCCTCTCCTGGTAGACAAAAATATGAAGTAGTACAGGGAAGAAAATCTGTACACCGAAAACATGCCTAATTCCGAATTTCTACTCTCATTTTAACCTCTTGTATTCTTGTTAACAACAGAATAGTTTTTAGGAAATGCCAAAAACACAAGGTTTGGGTTCCCCCTGCTGGTATGTATCTCAGGTTTGTGTATAATCCTTGGGAAAGCAGAACAGCCTGTCTGGACTTAAGACTAGAAACAGCAGTGTTGGCCTCTTAAAGAGACCGATGATGGGGGGAGCACCACTTCTTTTCCCCGGAAATGTCATAAAAAATGGGATCATTTAAAAATTGTATTTTGCACATTAGAAAAAACAATCCTAATACTCCAGTGTTTGTTTTTAATGGTGTTGCATCTGACAAGCAGCTCACATTGCTTCTCAGGTATATTATGTTGTAATTTAAGGGATAATAAACACCAGTGAATCCACAAAAGGAGTTCAATCCCCTGAAGAAAATTCAGAGCCAGCATTGTCATAGTGAATTAAAGCGCTGGCATTCCAGCTGGCTAATTCCTGTTTTAGCGTGTCAGAAAGGGACGTGTCATTCTGTGATTGTGTCTGTCCATTTAACATCGCTTCTCGTTCATTTGTCGTGTATGTTTGAGACAGTTCTTTATTTTCTCTGAATAAATGCCAAGTAATATTAATGGCTGATTTTGAAAAAGAAAAATTTTAATTGACTCCTAAAAGTCACCTCCAAACTTTGCATTATGTTTGCATTTTAAAAGCCCATTCAATCAAACTAAAATATTGTGTTTTCAAATTGCCTTTCAGCAATGCCGTCAACCTTTTAAGCAATGTTCCAGTCTCTTGTTTGGATGTCCTCATTTGTCCATTAACCCACGAAGAAACAGCTAAAGAAGCAACGACTCTAGATGAACTGCCCGGTGATAAAACAGCCGAGAAAGACACAGCTTTGAAAAACAATACCATGGTATACAATGGCATGAATATGGAGGCCATTCATGTCTTACTCAGTTTTATGGAGAAGAGAATTGACAAGGTAAGGCTGCTAGCATGAGTCCTTGGAAGGGACATCTACAGACCAGTGTGCCCTGCCCAGAGACGACCACACAGCTTGCTCTCACAACTACGCTTGTTCTTTGTACTTGGCATGCTATATAGTTGTACTTTTAAAAACATTTTATCATAATAACGATAAATTGCTCGAAATAAGTGAGTTTATTTATGCTGAAAATTGTATTTTTACACCAAATTTATAGCTAGTATCTGAAAGCAAAGGAAAAACGAGTAACTTCCCTGCATAGCTACTTTGTAAATGTTAGAAGAACGAAGTAATTCCAAAATGACATCTTCAGAAGTGTTTTGTTCTGTTTCTCTAGTCTGTCACTCAACGTTCTCTGGTAAATGTGTTAAAGGCAGCAGTGTGGCTTAGATGGATCTCACAATCCTTGGCTTCATTGAAGCGCATTAACTAAGCTGGTGTAAACCCTAGAACATGTAGGAAAAACCAGAAAAGACAAAACTAGAAAGTAAAATGGAGACAACTATTTAAATACTATTTAAAGTAACTAAACATTGTTTGTAAGCTTAGATATCATAAGATATGTCCTCCTCTCCCCTTCTTCCCCTCAAAAAAACAAATGTCTTCATACTCTCAGGTTACAGAGGAGAGCCATCCTTTAGGAACTGGACTAATACGGCATGCATGGTTTTCTTTGTAGGGAAGCAGCTATAGAGAGGGTCTAACTCCAGTTCTCAGCTTATTAACAGAGTGTTCCCGAGCCCATCGGAACATCCGAAAATTTCTCAAAGATCAGGTAACTGCTTATATCTTAAATGTAAAACTTTGTTTATATGTTGTTAACGTAGAACTAATGAATTCTAATCCGAATAAATGGTCTTGTGTACATTGTTACTCTTTCACATTTACCCAGCACATGCTCACTGATGTCTGCTGTGTGCTGCTGTTAAGTATTCGGTACCATGAGTCCTTTACCCTTGCAGGCTTTACCTTATGAATGGCAGGGCATGATCAGTGTTCTAGAGAAGGGGAAAGGAGTGCTCCTGAAGGGGTGACAGTGAGCAGGAAGTTGGAGAACTGAGAAGTGTCTCAGAATGTTGAGAGTTCTCAGCTGTGAAGCGTCAGTATGCTGCGGGACGTGCGGCAGCCAGTGTTCCTGGACAAAAGGCAGAAGGGAAAGATGGTCAGTGCAGCAGAGTCCACAGGGTGATGACAAGCTTGCATACATAGCACTTTGGATTCTCTCTAAGTAAGATGAGAAAACACTGGAATCTTTTCAGAGGATTTGGTAGGACCGCATCTGTGTGTATGGGTGCCGCCCTACGGCATAGTTGACCCTAGAGACAGCTGGCAAAGGCTCAGAGGTGTAGCAGTGCTTGAGCTCACCCTTTGAGCTAGGTCTTGAAAGTGCAGCTCCCAGGGTGTACTAATGGATTGGGACCTAACCTGAGAACACATAGTCAGCTTTGAACCTTCCGACTTTCTTGAACTCAAGGCTTCGGCAGTGATGGATTCCTTAAAATGTAATGTCAGACACCTTCTTTAGTGCCCCTCAGTTACTGCTTTTAGTCCAGCCTTGTCTCCTCCCATGGGAGTGTGCCATTCCTTTCACTCCTCAGGGTCCCTACTTCTTTCTTGCCTGGACAAGCTCCTGTGAAGTCCACAGCTGTAGTCACTGCTTCCCAGACAGCTCCGACTGCAGTCTTCCCCAGTCTTCCCATCGGAAAAAACAGCCAGATGGTTGAATAAGCTCCTACCTACTGTGGCCTGCTACCAAGCACTTGAACTGACTAGTCTTTAAATTTAAAACTACCAACACCAACTGGCTTCCCAGCACATTGCAGTGTATTTTACAACTCCCTATTCCTCGAAAAGAGACAGAGTCCCATGTAACTCACCATCCTCTGACTCACTGCATAGCTATGGATGACCTCAAACTTCTGGTCCTCGTGCCACCACCCATGAAGTGCTAGAATTAAATTTGTGTACCACCACACCAAATTTATGCACTGCTGGAGATGCACTCCAACACTTGGTGCATACGAGGCATGCCCTCTGTCTGCAGAGGTGCATGCATGCTGGCCTCTGATAGCATTTGGTAAGGTCCCGCCTCCCTGAAACACTTCATTTGGATCTTGGGACACAGTAGAGACCTTTGCTGATCATCTTCCAAATCCTGAATGCTTTTGTGCCTAAGACAAGTGTGTCTGTGTCTACCTCTCTCCTCCCTCATTACACACATTCCCGTGTACTGATTCTGAACCCATCCATATGCTGACGATTCCCAGGTGTGTGTGCTTAGATACAAAGCTGAGCCATCCTCAGGTCTCTAGACAGTAACTTCCACTATTGGATGTTGTCCTTTAGTGTAGCCCAAGTTAATGCATCATTTCCCATCCTCCATTCCTGTTGCTCTCTTGTCTTTTCCCATGCTTCCCTGGCCATTGATAAATTAGTCAGGATCACTTTGATACATGGTGAACATTAAGTAGACACCTTACTGTGTATCAACCCCCAGAGTAGTGCTAATGAAAGACCTCAGAAAGCAGGAACTCGTGTTGCTTTAAACAGATAAATAAAAGCGTGGTCACTGTTTCAGCCAGATAAGTTAATCAGCCCTATGTAGTTTATCGGTTTGATTGCTTTAAAGAATTCTACCTTGGCCAGAAGAACCTGGTGAAGAATAGTAAATGAAAATGTTTTATGGGGCTGGAGAGATTGCTTGGGTTAAGAGAGCACTGCTTTCTCTTCCAGAGGGCAGGCTCAGTTCTCAGCATCCACACTGCTGCTCGCATTTGTCTGTCCCTCCATTTCTAGGGGTCCAGTGCCCTTCTCTACCTCCACAGGCACTGCATGCACATCTTGCACAGACATACATTCAGGTAAAATACCCATAAACATAAACATACACATAAATGCTTCTCTCTTAAAAGACTTCATTTTCTGTGCTCTTGTTAATATAAAAGCAAAGTCAAGGTTCAAGTAAACTGGCTGTGTTTATTTTTTCTGATATGGACGTCCTATTTCTATATCTGGAAACCTATTTGTAAGCCACATGCTGTGTAGATGCACAAGAGTGTAAGACCTCTGTCTCCTTGGGAAACCCTGCACTGTGGGTGAGGTGTTGAGACAGGGCAGCCTGTGATGACGCTGCAGGGGGAGGCTGTGTCTCACTGTGGGGTCCCAGGTGGAGAGATCACATTCCTAGGGAGATGCCGGACACCACTGGATACATTAGTTACACTTCTTGTTGCTGGGACAAGGGTCCTGACAGAAGCAACTGAAGGAGAAAGAATCTATTCTGGCTCCTGGTCCATAGTAGTAAGGAAGGCAGGCATGGAAGCTGTTCCTATCGCAGCAAACCTGCAAGCAGAGAAAGAAAGAAAGAGAAAGCCAGTCCTGGGCTGGCTTGTTCATGTTCAGTGTTCACGTCCTCACAGTTCAAAATAGCCACTCCACTCCCCTATAGTCTTAACTTGTTCCAGCATCCCTTAAGGTACATAGTGGTAGCAACCTGAGATCCATAGTGAAACCCTGACTCAAAACAATAACAGGTGTCCAGGGTGATGACCCAGTGGGTAAGAACACTTGCTTCATAACCACGAGGACCTGAGTTCAAATCCTCATTGCTCACATAATAAGGTTGGGCATGGCCATGTGTTGTTACCTGTAACCTCAGGCCCTGCAGGGGACAGTGACAGGAGGACTGGTGAGGATGACTGGTTCTTTAGTAGCGTAGGACAAGGTGCAATGAAAGACCCTGCCTCGAGGGAATAAGGCAGAGAGAAAAATAAAGCACACAGATGTCCCCTGGCCTCCGTGTATATGCCTGCGTGCATGTGCACACACAATAGCAAACAAACAAAAAAATGCAAAGTTTCAGAAACTCAAGGTAAATTCCTTCTATCTGTAAAATCAAAATGATCTCTCACTTGCGGTGTGCAGTGGTAGCACAGCCACCAGGCATATATTTCCATTCCAAGAAAGAAGTGAGAGTGGGGAATTGGTTCCAAGTCTCAAGCAGGGGGCGGGGTGGGCAGTAGGGGAAGACACTAAAAGTCTGGCATCTTAAGCACTCTGTAGTTCCCTGCAGTTTTGCTGGCCATCGCCCAGATGACGAACACATGCATGGCTTTCCTGAGCAGGTGTGACGTGTTGCTAGTTACCTTTGCTTCTTGGGTCCCTACTGTAGCTCCACCTCAACATCTCCACTATGCGTCATCCCACCAGGCACTCATTGCAAGGGCTCTGAGCCTGCAGACTTCTGCTTGCCTTTCTTTGAAATTGGGGTTGACACCATCATGATCTCATGAGTCCTAAATTCTCCACACCTGCAGAACCAGCCCCGTGGAGAGGCAGAAAAATATGCTCTGATATCAACCCACCTTCTGCCTGGTTGAGCCATGACTGCAGCCAGAGAGCTTCACTAGTTGGACACAGGGAAACAATCCTGAGATGGTCTCGGATAGTAAGCCAGTAGAGAGTACCCAGACTCAGTACCTAAGACAGTACTGTCCTGAAAGACTGGTCTCTTGGCCTGGGTGGGGGTGGGGAGTGGCCTAGAAGACTTGGGAGATGGCCTCAAGGCTTGTATGTAACCTCATAATTAGCAATCTTGCCAGTCCCTGACAGTCTCTCAGTGTGCCTACCTAAGCCACACCTTTAGTTACAGTTTTTATTCCTTCCTTGGGCAAGCTGCAAGGTTTACAAATCTTTCTATTTCATTCCCTTTTGCTTCCAACTCTTACTATAGATCTAACAATAGCCAGAACACTAATATCATAACCCCAACGTTTTCTTGTTTTGAAATTTCTCTAGCCAAATAAACTAGTCAAGCACTCCTGATTCCAAGCCCTGCAGTGTCTTAGGACATGGATCCATTATGGTCTGTGTCTTGGTAACAGTGTGATGACTTTGTTTTCTATTTTTCCATCAAATTCTCATCTCCACTAATATTCATCTCCAGTTTCATCCTTTTCTGAACCCTTACCACAACCTACAGTTAAATTCTGCTTAAAACATTCAAACTGTTCTAGCATGTTCCTCCAAATTCTTCAACCCCTTCTAGTCCCTCAGTTCCAAAGCTGCCTCTCCATTTCAGGTAGAGTCACAGTGAATGACCCTATTTCTGGGGCCATGTTTATGTCTGTCTGCTGCTCATCATTGCGATAACGAGATACCTGAGGCAGCCTGACTTGACAGAGAAAACAGATTTAAAAGTAAGGCACTGGCATTGGTTTGGCTCTAATGAGGGCTGCATTGCATGTGTCAGAAGCATATATACAATGAGGAAGGTCATGTCTGAAAGCAGAAAGCCAGAGTGAGCGCACCCCAGCTTGTAACAGCTTACCCTCCTGCAAGCTGGAGGGTCACAGCAGAGTTACCTTAATCCCTTGAGGAACAACTCCCCTGTGACCTGAGACCCTCCCTGTTGCCTCAGCTCTTAAAGGTCAGCTCCCTACCTCTTGCCACCACCACACTAGGAATCATGCTTTAGCACATGAAACCTTGGAGAATACCTGGAGAGCACAGCACAACTAGACAACGCAGGGAGATAATGAATGTACTTACCTGTCCCACGGCCCTGCCTTGCCACAGGTGCGTGCAGATCTTCACTGCTGAGCCCGTTTTGCTGAATGGTAACTCAAAAGTATAACGTTGTCTTGTCCTCTTTTCTATTCTTTGGCTACTGGCCAAAATCCTAAGAGTACTTACCCCAGCACTCCCCACCCCCTTTCTACAGCTGTTTACAGACTTCCAGGACTGATTCTAACTCAAAGGACTTGACTTCCTCTTCCTCTTCTTCGTCTTCCTCCTAGCAGCTGCCAAAACATACAGCTTTCCTGTCCTGTTGTTTTTCTCTCAAACTCTAATCAAATAGTCCTTGGACTTCAAAGAAAGGAAAGAAAGGGAGGAGGGAGAAGAAGGAAAGAGAAGGAGACAAACTTCTAAAGAGGATGCATTGTAGATTGCACTCAAGGAAGGCAGAGCTTAATGTAGCCTGTGGTCTCAGAGCGTGTACTTGGCACAAACTCAAACTCTAACATGAAGGAGAATCACAGATCAGTAGCTTTGATAATACTGTAGTTGAAGTTATGTCTAACTAGTTACTACTACCTTTTAAATCTAACTCATGTGTATCAAGGGAAACTTCCCTGTTAACTAGTTACTGCAGGTAGTAGCAACTACTTTATTAAATCTAACTCACGTGTACCAAGGGAAACTGCCCTGGAGTACTCTATTTGAGCAATTACAAATGAAAGCAGTGGAAAGTACTGACCCAGGTGGTGTAGTCTAGGGACCTATAGAAGAGCTGCTGTGGGACAAAGAGAAACTGGATACAACTTAGCAAAAAAGTGTTGAGGGATAATGTGAGGAGAAATGCATGTGCCATTTGGGAGTGACATGCAACAACAAAGTAGTAAAGTCTTTAGAAACCCAAAGTAGCTAACAAATTTTGCATGCTGATCTTTGCCTGTAGATACTAAGGTATCTACTGTAGAAATCACCTATCACATGACGCATACTCCTAGGGAAATAGGAAATAAACCCGGTAGAGTTAATCAAATAAGAATGTGTTGTGCAATTACTTTATGCCTTATGTTAATCTCACCTTTTCTAGAAATATTTGGATAGGTTACTTATCTGAAATTTTCTGTTTTTTAATTTATAGCTGTATTTCCAATCCCTGTACATTACATAGAGATGGAAGGGGACCAGCTACTTAAATCGATTAAATAACTGCTACATTTACACAGTCTGAATAGGTGCACAGTAGATCCTTCTTTGACTTTGTAATATGCTCCGTTGCCTAGTGCAAGTACTCATTCTTTATACAGAAGGCACTTGCTGTGTTTTGGGTGTGCTTTTTGCTCTATGAACACGGTAGAAATTTGATGTCCCCAAAGTTGCGGTGGTGGGTGATGATGTGGAACCTTTAAGATGTATTGACTCATGGAAAGTTTACATGGAAAGGTCTCGGGGGGCACTGCCCAGCTGGGTTTAAGAGTTCCTGTGAGACCCTTTAGGTCTCACAGAACAACCTGGAGCTGACCTGACCCTTAAATCCCTGTCTCCTACAAACACCCCGCCTCTGTGATACCATCCTCCAGTAAGCCCTCACCAGAAGTAGAACCAGTAGGTAGATCACCAAAACCGTAAACTAGAGAAAACGGTTTTCTTTGTAAAGTTAGTGTGCCTTGAGTCTTTTCTTACAGTAGCAGAGAATGAACCAATACATCGTTTAATGAAAATTACTTGGATTTATTCATTTCCCTCTAAATCAACAAATACTTATTGGACACTTGTAATATTCCAGGCACTGAGAGGAGACTAATAAAGGAGAACTGTCCCTGTGGAACTTACTTTTGAAAAAAGATATTAGGATAAGCATTAGGGTTAAGAGAGAAATGATGAGAAAGAAAGACACACCCCAGTGCATGCCTCCTAAGAATCCCAGAATGCACTTCTGTGGAAAGAGGGTACACAGTAAATATTTCCTCTGCCCGGTGGTTAGAGTGTGGAAAGGGTCATAGGAGACTAATAGTGGTGGATGGGGGGATAGTAACAGTTGGACAGAGGAAAGGGTCATAGAGACTAATAGTGGGAGATGGATAGATAGTAACAGTTGGACAGAGGAAAGGGTCATAGAGACTAATAGTGGTGATGGGGGGATAGATAGTAACAGTTGGACAGAGGAAAGGGTCATAGAGACTAATAGTGGGAGATGGATAGATAGTAACAGTTGGGCAGAGGAAAGGGTCATAGAGACTAATAGTGATGGATGGAGATAGTAACAGTTGGACAGAAGAAAGGGTCATAGAGACTAATAGTGGGGGATAGATAGTAACAGTTGGACAGGCATGCAGAAAGAGTGGGGTGTGTGTGCATGTCTGTGTGATCTGTTGCAGCTTGGTGATGATAGATTTTCTCTTCCTCAAATACTTGGGTCTAAAAGTGTTTCAGATTTATGATGTTTTGAAATTTGGGGATATTTGCATAGATTACACAGTAAGATACTTTGCACTAGGACCCCGCTGTAAATATGAACTTCTTCATGTTCTGTATAGACCCAGAGCTCTAAGATGATTTGTCCGTTGTTAGCACACCTTCACTTAACCCTTCACATGAAGTTCATTTCCCTGTCACATGGAATTTCTATGTATGGCATCAGGTCAGTACTCAAAGGTTTCAGATTTTGGGGTTAGGAATATTCAACCTGAAATAGCCATTTTTATTGTAAAATTAAACAACTAAAAAGCATAAATACAGATCTTAAAAAATTAAATACTGAATATGCTGCTAGACTTGAAAGAGTTAAGTCCATATGGTTTGGGCTACAAAAGAAGTGTGTGGAGGAGTGGGAAACCCTGGGTGCTGGTGCAGATAGGAGATGTGTGTATGGAGTGTGGATCCCTAGACACCATCTGCTTTCTCTCGCCCCTCACTCCTCTCTGTCACTGTCCTGAAACTGTCCGGCTAGGCTAGGCTGGCTTGCCAGCAAGCCCCAAGAATCCTCCTGGCTCCACTCACCCCGTGCTAGGATCACAAGCCCATGCCACCACCCCTGGATTTTCCCCTGTTTTCTGAGTATTGAGCTCAGGTCCTCATGCTCACAGAAACTGCTCCACTGGCCTCCCCTCCTTTTGGTTTTGGAGGCAGCGCTGCTATGTAGCTAAAGCAGACTTTGAGCTCATATCCTCCGTGTTCAGCCTTCCTTGTGCTTGTGTATACTGTCATACCCCGCAAGAAAGAGAAACTCGATACAGACTCTGAAGTTTGCTAGCACCAGAAGCACTGCTGGTTGAGATAACCAGGTGACAGGGAACAGAGCCGTGCTCTGCACATGACATGACCTAGGTGTGGCTGTTGTTGATGATGATTATGATGGTTCATTTCCTTAAGACTGACCGGTTGCACAGTACCATTATCACACACCCCAGGACCACAACTGATGATGGCTTTTTCGTTTATGCGCCAGGTTTTACCGCCGTTGAGGGATGTGACAAACCGGCCTGAAGTGGGCTCCACGGTGAGGAATAAGCTGGTGCGGCTCATGACACATGTCGACCTTGGGGTCAAGCAAATCGCTGCTGAGTTCCTTTTCGTCCTCTGCAAAGAGAGAGGTAAGTGAAACTCTCTTTGCCTTACTTTCTATCTTTTGGAGGAAGTTTGAGAATTTCCTGTTGATGTAGCGTTTGAGTCCACCTTGGTTGCTCACCTGTTGTTGCTGCGGCTGTCCAGACATCAGGCAGTAGAAATTGGACAGCAGTGCTAAGTGCTCCCAGATTCCTTAGGACATGCAGAAACATGCTTCCCAGATACACAAGCATCTAAACTTGGCCTTGTGTGTGCGGACCCCAGACCCCGGCGCATCTTGGACTTGGAAGCCGTTGTAAGAGGTCTGCCACTGTTTTAATGGCCAGGTACAGTTCTGTGGCTCCTCTCTTCCTCTTAAGATGGCACTGAGTTCTGCAGTCTGAAGTCACAGAACACTAACTGTAGAATATACTGCGTAGAAGTCCAAAAGTTACTAAGATATGGCTTTACCCTTGAGGTAACAGTAATATATTTCTTCTTATTTATTAATATCTTTGTACAAAAAATCACACTGAAGCATTTTTATTTCACTTTTTTAAGAACTCCAATTTTACGAGGTAGTTCAGAGATGAAAAACAGTCTTCTCAAAATATTTGTTCATTTATTTATTTTTTTTTCAGTGCTGGGAATTGACCTTAGGGTCTCATACATGTTAGGCAATTGCCCTACCTCTGAACTATATTCCCAGCCCTCAAAATTTAAACATTCTGTGTTCTTAAACCTTATTTCTGACTTTTTAGTTCAATCATCTGAGTTCCTATAGGAATAATGCATTATTAGCAACATAATTGAAATGTTACAATATTGATGACAACTTTTAAAAATGACAGGTGTCATGTGCCTGACATCCTGTGCCTAAACCCACTTTATCCCATAAGGACCCTCTTAAGGTAATACTACTTCAATCTCGTCTTCTTGAACTATTAACTTCTTCCATGATTGAAAGAAGATTGATTTATATCTTGTAATCAGATAATTACTGTAGTTCTTACATGTGTTGTCAAAATAGTTGCTGATTGTACCTTTTTTCTTAGATCAAAAATGAGCTGTATGGAGGCTGGAGAGATGGGTTAGTCAGTAAAATGCTTGCAAAAGAATCTGAATTGAAGGCAGGCAGGTGAGGCAGGCTTGGTGGCGCACACTTAGAATCCCAGTGAAGAAGCAGAGACAGAAGGGTCCCTTGGAGAAGGATCCCTGTGGCTTTTTGGCCAGACAGTTCAGCTTGATTTTCAGGCTTTGGGCCGGTGAGAAACCCTGCCTCAAAAGACAGTGGATAGCATTTCAGAGGAATGACACCTGAAGGTGCCTTCTTGCTTCCACATGCTCATGCACACACATGTACACCTGTGTGTGTGTGTGTGTGTGTGTACATTAATCTAAACCAGCATACATGTTACCCACCCACTTAAAAATGGATGTCAGAGCTGGGGAGGTATGCAGCATGAGAACCTGAGTTCAGATCCCCAGAACTCATGTAAACTGTGCCCCTAGCAACATGGGATGCAGAGATGAGACAGTCTAGAGAAGGGGAGGACTGGCCCCGGGCTTACTCAGCTGTGAGTGAGACTTCGAGAGCACGCCTGAGCTTTTCTCTCACTTTCACACTCAAAGGTTTTCGATATTAATGTATTATTAATAGTACTGTTACTCTTGACTAAGAAGATTGCTAGTTCTTCATAGATTTTTTTTTAAATCAATATACATTTATTGTATACCTTTTAAAAATTCATATATGAGCCAGGCAGTAGTGGTTCTCGCCTTTAATCCCAGCACTCAGAAGGCAGGGTCAGGTGAATCTCTGAGTTTGAGGCCAGCCTGGTCTACAGAGTGAGTTCCAGGAC
>LOJH01021414.1:0-18651 GCA_001685095.1 Ellobius talpinus | reverse complement strand
GAGAGAGAGAGAGAGAGAGAGAGAGAGAGAGAGAGAGAGAGAGAGAGAAGCTCTTTGAAGATAGGGCCTTCAGCATCCTTCCTCCAACTGTGTCCTACTGCCTGGCTGTCTATTTAGCTGTTAGGCCATTCATTCAGTCAACTCCCTCATAGTTCAAGAATTGTGGGACCAGGTTACCCAACGTGCAAATCTTCTGAGAGTCCAGCAGCACACTAGGGCTGCAGGCAGCTGAACATAGGCTGGCCTTGCCCAGAAACGGGACTGCCAGGGTATCTAGACAGCAGTGAAGGTATCAATGAAGAGTGAGGTCTGGGGGTGCTCCTAACTGAGGGAGCAGTGCTGCATGGGCACTCAGTGGGAAGAACGAATGTGTCCCCGATCCAGTCTATGACAAGTATGTGTCCCTGATCCACTCGACAACAAGAATGTGTTCCCAATCCAGTCTATGACAAGCAGAGAATCCAAGTGCAACCTTGAGCCGGACTGACTCCAAAAGTCTTCATTTCTGAGATGTCTGGCTTCTACCACAGAGTTCAAGACACAGATGGGGATCACCACGCAAATGGGGGATCATCATGCAGATGGGGATCACCACGCAGATGGGGGATCACCACATGCCGCTTTGCAGAACTGTGGTTTCATTGCCGCAGCGCCTGGGGCTTTGAAAGCTGCACTTAAAACACAAGAAGGGCTCTGTGGCCTGGCTTTCCTGTCAGGACTGCTCCTGGGGGCTCGTCAAACCCCAGAACGCCTTTGTCTTTCTTTGGCATCTCCAGCTCTGTAGTCTTCCGCTGTTTTCTTTTTCCTTCCAAATAATTATTTACACAGAGGGAGAATAATTAGCAGCCAGAAACGGCATCTCTGCCAGGCTCCCTCACTCAGCCTGCATTTCTCCTCTCTCATTTGAAGTGATGTCTCTTGGAAGACGGACATCAAAGTCACTAAGAGTGTTTTCACACAGGGATTTTTTTTGGAGGGGGGTAGGTCTGGCAGAACAGCAGAGTGCCACCTTCTGTTTGTCTCTGGATCTGGCTACCTCCAGTTTCCCAGCTTGAGAGGACACCTATAGCCCAGATGTAGCCACAATAATGCAACACTCCCCTGAGTAGGGGTTCCCTTTCTTGGGATCAAACTCTCTGGAGCCTCTCACCATGGGGTTTGCTGTTGAAGCGTGCATCCAGTCATCTCAAATGCCGGAGGAGAAAGAGACCGTTCAAGGAAACACAGACCCAGGTTGCAGTCATGGCCTATAGGTCAGAAGCATGAGCTGAGTGGAGCAGGCTCCAGTGGGGGACGACGGGATGGGAAGGGGCAGGGGATGGGATCTGGGTGTCTCAGAGACTGGAGCATTCCCTGAAAACTGGGCCCTGGTTTCCATGGCAATGGGACCCAATATGGCTGGTCACTTGCCTGTTGGTTTTTGAGACGGGGTCTCTTGTAGTCCAGACTGGTCTCTCTTTTTACGCAGTTGAGCGTGGTCTTGAACTCTCGAGCCTCCAGCCTCCACTTCCTAAGGGCTAGGATTGCAGGTGTGCTGGGACTGGAATCCACACCACTCTGCACCCACTGAGCCACAGCTCATCCCAGGCGACATGAGTTTTCTCAAGTTAACTTGCCAGTTTTCATATGACAGGTTGCCAAATGCTTCCAGGCCTTGAGAAACCACAAAATGAGGGCTGGATTCAGCCCGGGCTACCACTTGTCAGCTTCTGTTCTGTTCCAATCCCACTTTCATGCCAGCAAGGGAAACTGAGGCTTGGGAAGTGGTTACTTAGCCATTATCTTGGGTAAGAGACTGAGTTAGGACCGGAATCCAAGACTTGGTGTAGCTGTGGCTAGCCTGGGCATCCAGTCATCAGTGCCTGACTCTGAGAAGATGCTCAGATTAGTTCTCAACTAAAGAATGACTCCTTTCTCCTCAGTTGTCTGCGCTACTCCCTTATTGTGCTGGGTGTCATACATCCTCAGTGTAATTGATCAGAACTCTGGGCACAAACCCACCCATCTTTGCTAGCTCGTCAGCCCCATCTCTCCATTCATACAGTTCAGTACCTTTGCCTATGTAATTAGGATGATTCTCTACACACATGCCCACAGGCCAGCCAGTGTAGACAATCTCTCATCGAGACTCTGTTCTAGGGGCAATCAATTAAAACCATCGTCAAACTTCTTTAGGAACTATTGGTGGATCTGAATTGTGTTTGAGGTCGCCCAAGAGTGATAAATCTGACTTACTAAAAGGGCATTTCCCAGGACTCTCATTGGTATTTCTAACCACTTCCCACTACCCCAACATGCATGGGTGTGTTAAGATGTCCTACCAGGATGTAAGCCAGCAAACTGACCAGCATAGCTGGAAAGGAGCCCTGTCATATGCGATCCCTGCTCTGATCGTGTGGGGTGTCTTTCCTCAATCACTCTTCAGTGTTTGAGTCAGGGTCTCTCACTGAACTTGCAGCTCATAGATACGGCTGGGCTGGCTTGGCAGTCATCTTAATGGATTCATCTGTCTCCTCTCCCCACCCCAATTCATTGTTAAGTCTGCTTCTCATCACAGTTTCTATAGGCCATGCTATAGAAATGACCAGGATTGACTTGAAAGGAAAAGTGTCTCTTAGCCAAATGGTGTTTCCTGCTGGAAGTGGCTGGTAAAATGGGAAAGCCAGTTGACCAGAGATGGAAACCAACTAGCCAGGCCCATCTGACATGCAAACAGAGCTGGGTGCAAGCTGGGTGTGTCACCTTCAACCTCAACTGTTCCTCTGACTCTGTGACCTTCAACACCTCAGATTACCCCATAGTCTCTGCTGCCTTGATGATCTTTTCTGCAGAGTGGGGCCAACTTCTTCATTCAGGGGATGGGGTTGGGCCTGACAGGGTCACCCTGAGCTCCTTGCTGATGTTGAGCAGCGAGGCAATGCTCCCTTCACACCCAGGTGTCCTCATTTCTGCCGTCGGTTACCCCAATACCCTGTGCTCTCTGGCCATCCTGGAGGAGGGATCACCAAGTTAGAACTGCTGCCCAGCCTGAAGGCCTTGCAGTCTCTCATTTATTAGCTGGCATATCATTCGAGCATGGTGTTGGCTTGCAGTTGAGCCCAGTAAACCACCTGTGGTCGGATCCAAGCTTTTTGGTCTGGAAATGTCTCAAGAAACAGAAATTCAAGAGAAACACAACTGTGGCAAAGACTGGGGTGGGGAGAATGAAGCCTGGTGGTCTGCCCTAAGGTCCCCCTAGAGGTTACATGGCTGAGTCCTGGGTACTGAGCTGTGGACCAAACTCTTGGATATCAAGGATGGAGGGAGGATGTGCTGCAGTCGCTGTGCCACCAGCTCCACATGCAACCTCCTGCTTCCTAGGAGCCATAAAAGGGTGAAATGCCAGCCACAGGACTTGACCTTGGGGTTGTCAGCTAAGGATTCAGGGTCAGCAGGGCCATCCTGAACTGGTGCCGCATGTCTGTTGCAAGACAAGGAAGCTATGCTTTCTCCTTGTTGGGTAGTAGGTTGCATTTGTGAGAAATAGTGAACCCAAATTTGCTTCAACAAAAATGAAAATTAAACCGGAGTTAGGGGCAGTTATTAGCTCATGTAATTAAGAGGGTGATGGAAAGGACCCTCTTTAGATGGAGGGCTTGGGGGTCCGAGAACCAGAGTCAGGGATCCCAGCTCTCCACCACACAGTTCTGATGTTCCTCTTGGCTTTGGTTTCTGTTCCAGAAGATTCTGTCCCCCTTAAGCTGTTTGACCCCTTGGCCTACTTGCATCGTTGAGACTCTCCATCCTCAGTGGGAGAAAGACCAAGGCTTCCATGAGGCACTCACTAGAACAACTCAGTTCATTCAGACCTGCTATCAGCCCAGCCAATTACTGTGGCCTTAGCTGGGGACAGTGGCAGGAGACCTGCCCCACTTTCACTGTGGGAGAAGACTCTGAGATGAGAGAAGGCACGGTTAACAGAAGGTGGCTAAGGAAGGGAGAGGGTGACAGTCAAAAAAACCGCTGTTTACTATGCTGAACAGTGCACCAGTCCCAAGTTTTGTAAGATTGTGTATGCACAGTAGTGCACACACACACACAAACATACACACATAAGCCCACATACATACAAACACAGAAACACACAGACACACATACACTGATTGGCTTTGGAAAGCACTGTAACTCACATGCACACAAACATGCACACACACACACACTGATTAGCTTTGGAAAGCACTGTAATCTCACGCACACACACATGCATGCACGCACACACTGATCATCCTCGGAAAGCACTGTAATGTCAAGGGCATCATACTTTCAAGGCTATGAGAAGTCCTGCAGTGAAGAAAATGTCTCTCAATGCCTGAACCCAGTGTCTCCTGGAATATTTTGGTCATCTCATCTTTAGCTTTTTCAGAATCAGTTTACATGCCAGCAAAGTGAAGATGTGGACGAAGCAATCTAGAGTGGGAGTGAGGCTGGAGTTCCTGGACCAAGAGACTTGAGCTGGGCAGTGGTGTGTAGGGAGAGCAAGCAGCTCAGAAATGAGCAGAGATCACCCTACATGGCTGGGGCAGAGCTTGGGTGGGAGATCCCATGACCTCAAGAAGCCAGCAGCTGCAAGGTAGTGCTTGTGCCAGCTCTGTGGGGGATACATCTCAGACTGCCGGGTTACGGATATTCTGCCCCTGTGGTCTCCAAACACACAGAGGCACCATACCCAAAGCTCAACTCCAACAGCTGGTTCCATCAAGGCATTTCTCACAATCTTCTGGGCCATGGCCCCAGCTGTTGAAATCCATCCAAGAAAACAAAACACATGCCTGTGGGTTTAAGATAGAGAAAGTGATGCGGGGCACTTGAGGTGGGTGAAAGAGGCTGAGAGGCTGAACAATGATGGGGGGCATCCGTGTTATACATCAGGAATCTCCCACCCTTGCCAAGGAGGTACGAGGGCCAGATCATGTCACCAGTGCAGGTCCAGGGTCCCCAGGAGAAGCAGTATCAGAGTAGGCCAGTCCAAAGAAGCTGGGGGCACAAAGAAACTATTGCTGTATGTGTGAGTGAATGGGTTCATGCACATGTGTGTATGCATGTGTGTACATGTGCATGTGTTACATGTGTGCATACATATGTCGCCCTTGTCTTCATGTTCCACTCTTTTCGGTGCCTGCTGAGCTGGACTCTGCCAGCAGTCAGCTGCCCCAGGGGCCTCGATACCCTGTGCTAAGAAGCTCCATAGCACAGGGTTAGCTGCTTTCCCAGACGCTGGCCCAGTTCTGGGATCAGCAGATGCCTCCCTGAAAAGGGCCAGGTAACAAAAAATTTTGACTCTGTGCTCACTGAGCTGTGTCCCTCCTCAGCTTTTCTGTCACAAGCCACAGTAGCCTTAGACCAAGTAGAACTCAGCATGCATACTAACAATGAGGTGAGACACCCAGAGGAGTGTGCATGCATGCATGCACGTGTGTACTAATATGTGTGTGCATGTATACATGTGTGCATGTGTCTGCGTGCATGCATGCATGTTTGTGCGCATATGTGTACATGCATGCACGTGTATATGCACGCATGTATGTGTGCATTGTGTTGTGTGTGCATGTGTCTGTGAGTGCGTGTGCATCTGTAAGTGTGTATGTATGTTTGTGTGCACGTGTGCATGTGCATACATGTGTGTACATGTATGCACATGTGAGTGCATTGCATTGTGTGTTTGTGCATGTGTGTGTATGCATGTGTGTGCAAGTGTCTGTGTATTCATGCGTGTGTGTGTGCACACATGTGCACTAGGTGGGGTTGGCCTGATGATCCCTACCCTGGAGAGGTCAAAAGGGGGTGCTGGGGAGGTGAGTGTCCCCTTCATGCCTGTCAGTCCCTAAAGGACTGTCCTAACAGCACAGTTATGGGCTCATAGAACATTTAAAATCTTTGTGTGGTTATAAACTGGAGTCTCCCAGGATTCTAGTTGGAGCGATTGCCCCAGGCTGTCACAACAAGCCATTGCATTGTCACTACACGAATCTGTAAGACATGTGACATGGTGCAACCTCAGCCCACACCTCCTTCAGCCTTCTCCGGGGGCAACACGTAATTTCTTCTTCGTCCCAGAGCCTCTGTGAAGGGCGTGAACAGTGGGGGGTTGATTTTTGAATTGCACATAATAAATCCTCAGAAGAGGGCTGATCTTTCATTGGTTTAATGAGGCTGATGCTGTCTGTGGGACTGTGAGAATCATTCTGTGAACTGCCCTCTTGGGGGTCTGAGGATGGAGCTAGAAGGCAGTAGCAATGGATTCAAGCTGGAATAGATCCAAAGGTAGCAATTTGGCTGATTAGCTAGGGGAGGTGTCACCCATGTCTCCAAAGTCAGGACACATCTAATACCCATCTGAGCCCTGCCCTGTCTGCCAAAGGGACACTCCACACTGCATGAGAAAGAGCTCTGTGATTGATTGGTAATGTCTGCCATGAATATGAGAAAGTGGTGACGTACTTTTCCCTGTCCCCTTAAGACACACCTCCCTAAAGAACTCTTTGAAATTGTTAATAGAGACAAGGTGACTCTAGGCCTTTGCACATGCCTTCACCCCCCAGCCTGGGTGGCCTGGGCTGGACTCGTCAAATCTCACCAGCTCTCTCTCTCTTGCTCCAGTTTCGGTCAGATTTTGGTTTCCTTTTCTAAGTACTTTGGCTCTGTTGGTAATGTCCCCAAGAACCAACACATGCCCATGGCCCCCAGGCTGGCCACATAACATCTACAGGAGTCAGGTAATGTCTGTCTGAGTCACTGTCGCATCTATAAACTCCGGTACTCTATTGCCCATCAGAGGCAGACTCCACCAGACCCACCTGCAACCCCCCCCCACCTTGGCCGCTCCTGCAGAAGGGAGGAGGGCAAGGAAGAGACGTCTTGTATAGGAATCGATACACAGATGGTTTCTTTGTAAGTGGTAGGGATCGAACCCAGGGCCTTATGAATGCCAGGCAAGTGTTCTGCCCATGAGCTACAACTAACCCTCAAAAATGAACCGTGTTTACCTTTCCACCAGGGCTGGTTTAGCCCCCGAAGCCCATGTGCTCCCCTTTGCACAGCTCCCCATCTCTCCTTTTAGGTCAGACTGGGCCCCCTCCTCTTCAGCTTCCTAGACACACACACCTTGTGTTTCCTGTTCCCAGCCCTCCCAGTCATACGTGTGCCCTTCCTGGTGGTTCCCATCTCTTTATCTTGACGCTGTGAATATCAACTGTAACATCACCTATCACCAGCGTGAGAACAAGTAGTGTCCCAAGTATTTGGGACCAGAACTGTTCAGATTTCAGAGCCTTTTTTCCCCTTTTTCTGGTACTTGGAAATGTTTGCCAAGACTCTGATTGAACATCCTAAGTCGTAAAATACAAATAGAAACTGCCCCCAAATTAAAAAAAAATTGGAAAATCACAGGGTTAAAAAAAGTTGGAAAATTTGGAGCACTTCTGATGGTACACTTGAAGTAGGAGCACCTGTGTTATATTTCAAAAGAACTTACTTTGGATTGGAAGAATTTTTTGCAACCAACAAAAATGTTGACAGCAGACTACCACACTGCGTATTCATTGTGTTACTGAGAGGGTCTTCGACAGTGTAAATAAACAGGTTTTATTTTCTTGCAAAATCCAGTTCATTGGGAGTTCCTATCTGTAACCATATCCAAGCTCTGCAGGAAAGAACTCCACGATTAATTACTGATGCCTGCTCTGGGTATCGATTAGGGCGGTGGTGACGGGCTTGTCATGTATCAGCTCCTCCCTTGGCATGTGTCCATGATTACCTGCTGAAACCACATGAGCCGCAATGAACTCAGAACCTAGGACTCCAGTTTAAATATGAGTTTAAACTGGCTGTGTTGGTAACTAACTGGTAGACATGAGCAGGCTTCTGAATCTTTCTGAAAACCTCCACTGCATTAACAAATAATTATTAAGTCTGAGATCAAAATAAAAGATTTAACTTACAAAAGAAATTGAAAGTGCTTCCCCAAAGGAGACCCAACTTTTTGAACAGGGGGATGACTTTGGCTACCGCTAGAAAGACTTTGGGATAAATTGGTGCTCGGAGCTGGGTGGGCGGCCCTGTGTCCTCTCCTTTGAACTGAGGACACATTGTGACAGCCTCACAAGGACCAAGTATGGCGAGGCTGTGAGTCCCTTCGCTGGGCTCTGGTGGGCACCTGAGGAACCATTTCCTGCTGATCGCATTCTTGGTTCTCGTCTTTCACAAGCACCACGGTACTAGAGCAATCACCGACTCCACAGATCCAAGGCAAGTGCATCCCTTTGAGAAGATCAGAGCGATTAGGGCTTCTGAGTGCATCCTTCAGAGCAGGAACCCCAAGAGAGGGAGGGAAGGGTTATCAAAAGACTTCTGATGTGGAGGAGGCTCCCAGGAGAAAGGCCCACTGTGCTGAATGTCTATGTGTTTCTCAATGAAGGAATGCAGCTCCCTGGGGCCTGACAGGCAGGCGGCTCTGCAGATGGGATGTGAAGGCTTTCAGGGATTTTCTGTGCTATTCTGTAGCTCCATGTACAGTCTGTGTCCCCCGTTGGGCCAATTACTGATTTAAAATGTTGTTAGCAAAAGGCAGGCACACTCATTATTGTAGAGTGGGCACGAGGCCCAGTAGGTTCCTATTTATGCTGTTGCAAAGAGCTTTTCTTACCTGGTCCTTTGTGTGTTTGTCACCAAAGGCGTCCAAATCACAGGACATTTGTCCTAGGTGACTGACTATCCATCTCCTTTTCTTAAGCCTCCCTCTCCTGCTCTGCAGGGGTCGTCAGGACTGGACTGTTAGGAGCCATTTGGGCCAGGAGGAAGCTGATGTTACTGCCAAGAAAGATGCTAAGTCAGGTGGGAGTGGAGGGAAGAAGAGAGCAGGATGGAAGATGTGGGTCAGGACCGTGTGTGTTCTTGTACTTCCTACCGTGGGGAGATCACATGATACGGGAACACCAGTGAAGGGATTTGAAACCCCCACAAGCTGTGAAGAGCTAGGTGGCACTCAGCCAGGGGACTTGGGTTCTAGGTACCTGTTTTGATTTTGAACAGGTCTTTGACATTTCCTGGCTCCCATTTCTGCAGATAGATAGAAATGCCTGCCGAGGTCTGTGCTGTGTTCTGCACCTGCAGGGGTATGGACCAAAGCTAGCAGAGAAACTCAATTCCTCAGTGGGTGCAAACATATGGATGCATCCTGGACTCATCAAAACCCATAGGCACAGAGCTCCAACTCCAGCTGCCTGAAATGTCTCCAAGTCATCTGTCTTTATTAAATTATTTTATTTTTTCAAAAAATTGTGTTTGTGTATGTTTGTGAGTATGGTGAGTGGGTGTGGGTGTGCATGCATGGTGTATATATGTATATGTGTGCATGGTGCACATGAGTGTATGTGTGTGTAGTGTATATGTGCATGGTGCATGTGTGTGGGTGGTGCATGTATGTGCATATGTGTGTGTGGGGGAATGCATGGCACATGTTTTTGTTTATGGTGCATGTCTGTGCATGATGCATGTGTACGTATGTGCATGCACATACGTGTGGAGGATAGAGGACATCTCAGGTGTTGTTCCTCAGGCATTGTCCACCTTTTTTATTAGAGATAGTATCTCCCACAGACCTGAGGCTCAACACATAGGCTATGCTGGCTGACCAGGGAGCTGCAGGATTCCGCATGCCTCTACTTTGTAGAAATGAGATGCATGTGTCACCACGCCGAAGTACATGGGTTCTGGGGTCTGACCCTGGTCACCATGCTTATCTGGTGCTTTACTGACTGAATAATCCTCCCAGCTCCTTGATCTTATTTTAATTCTATGATATCTTATCACAAGAAAGCAATACATAGAAACTTTCTGGCCATTCAAGGTTGCTCTCTGTCAATCAGGGGACAGAACAATGCTGTCACTTTAGTTTTCCCAAGCAAGCAGAGTGAGCAAAGCCCACCCTTGCCCATACTCCTCTGCTCTACAGGAAATGGGCTTCTCTCTTCCCTAAAGGTTTTTGTCGTCTGCCACAGCCATGGAGTGCTTATAGATGTAACACGACAATCGTTTCCTTAGCAAGGCCACTCTCCAGGATCAGAGTAGACAATCCTTTCTGATGTTCCAGGTTGCAAACCTCCCGACCTAATCCAGAGCCAGCCCTCCCCACACTGGTGCACAGAACTTGATGAGGTAATGCATAGAAAATGCAAGCAGGAGAACCACATTCAATTCATGTTCCTGAAGGCTGCTGTTAGTGACCTGGGCCAACCATGCAGTGGGTACAGCTCCGCACTGGACCCCTCCCTGATTGAACTTAATGCTTTAAACAGAGAAGATGCTGGGCTTTCTAGAACTCTTGTTTTGTAGGTTCCGATTGAGGTGCCAAGATGATGACTGACCGAGGATGGGGGTGTCTGGTACCCTCCAGGGAGTCGGTCACAGGCAGTTGTGGGCCATGCAACATGGGGGCCAGGAGCCCAGGTTCTGCAAGAGCAGCGAGTGCTCTTAACCACTGGAGCCTTTCTCCAGCATCATTTCAAAAAAGGATCTCTCTCTCTCATCTATCTATTTAATGTGTGTGCTTGAGTATACATATGCATACCACACACATGCAGGTTCCTGTGGAGGCAGGATGAGGGTGCCAGATGCCCCAGAGCTGGAGTTACAGGTGGTTGTGAGACACCACCACTGTGGGTACCAGGAACTGAACACATGTTCTCTGAAAAAGCAACAGGCTCTCTTACCTAGCCCATTAAATACATTCTCTGCATGTTGTTTCTCACATAGAGCTTCAAGACACCAGATGAGCTGGGTGTCACCACAAGGCACAGAGGTGATGGGGTTCCAGGCTCTAACCATACCAACCCCGGTAGAAATGGGATAGCTCTGGACAACTCTATGAAACAGACTCAGCAAATGCTTGCCTTGTCTCTGAGCTCGGGGGGGGGGTGGAGTTACAAAATAAGCCTTGATTCCTCTCCAGGACTTCAGCTTACCTGCCACGATGGCAGAAGCAGGCATGACGGAGACCCTCCCTTCAGGGCACCATGCACCTTTGCTCTGAGATGTGGAGGCTCCAACTCCCCACACCACTTCCCCTGCAGCTGGCTCTGAATTTGAAGCTGATTCACAAAAGGAAACTCACTCCCTGGCTTCTCCACAGCACATTTATTCAAATTAATCATAGCAACAGAGGGCAGAATATGCTGGTATGGGGCTCTGCTGTCTGGGAGATTTTCCTGGCAAGGGACACACCTGAGCGAGCACATGGGGCTTGGGAACCAGGTGGGCTCTGAGCTCATTTTCCTGAGCCCTGAGAGGAGCTGAGAGCAATTTTGTGTGGGGCAGAAATGAAGGAAGGAGGGGAATGCAGCTGTGGCATCAGGAGAGCCACTGATTTGGGGCACAGGTCAGGGCAGGATGCAGCAATCAGAGGATGTGTTAGAACTGTCTCCCAGGCTGTAGTGACCTGGGACAACACTAGCAGTCACATTAGGATCCTACACCACCTCCAGGCACCTCTCCCGCATCAGTCTGCAAATCCATCAGTGTCCAGGCCCATCCACCTTCTCCGTCAGGGTGTGCTCATCTTCGCCTTTCTCCATAGGTCATTCCCGCTGTACTCCATCCAGCCCTTCCCACGGCTCTGCTGTGTTTCCGCAGTGATTGGCTTAGAAGGAAAGTCTATCCAAACCTCCCAAGCTTGTCCTGTCATCAAATGACAGCTTGTAGCTGGCACTCCCATCCCTTCCTAGCTGGGCTCCGTCTAACCCTGCGGGCTCCTGGATTGTACCAGACTCGCCCTTCCTGTGGGTGAGGATCTGTGGATTTCCTCCCCCATGAACAAGCATCCTGCTTCTGTCATCCACACACCCTTGGGCCCTGCTGCCTTTTGGACACCAACAAGGCTTTGATCTTCAATTCTTTGAAAACTCAGGAACACTTTAGGTGATCATGGATGTAGTTAGTTATTTTCTTACTCTCTGGGCTCTTTATTCTTTTGTTTCCTTGGGGCCACCCAACTCCCAAATAATCACACACAGAAACATAATTCTTACTTATAGACACCCAGCCTTACCTTGGCTTATTTCTAGCCCGCTTTCCTTAACTTAAAAGATTCCATCTACTTTTTGCCTCTGAGCTTTTTCCTTTTCTTACTTCTGTATATCTGACTTGAACTCTTACACCGTGACTGGCCGTATGACTGGGTGGATGGCCCCTAGCATCCTCCTCTCCTTGTTCTTCTGCTCCTTGACCTTCTCTCAGGTTTCTCCTCCTCTTTTATTCTCTCTGCCTGCCAGCCCCATCTATCCCTCTACCCTGCCTCGCTATTGGCCATTCAGCTCTTTATTAGACCATCAGGTGTTTTAGAGAGGCAAAGAATCACAGCTGCACAGAGTTAAACAAATGCAGCATAAAAGAATGCAACCCATCTTTGCATCATTAAACAAATGTTCCACAGCATAAGCAAATGTAAGACATTTTAAAATAATATTCTACAACACATGAATTTTGACTTCCATTCCTCAGAGGCTTAAAAGCATGTTACACCAATTACAGACACCCCTACTCAAGCCCAGATTTACTAAATTTGCTTGCAGGGACACAGGCTTTTGATGTCTACACACAAGGCTGTCAGTGGCCATGCTGGCGCCAGTCATGAGGTCACAGACAATGCACTGAGTCACTCTCTGGGCGGTGTGACACAGCATAAGGGTGGCGATGCTATCTACTTTATTTGTTATTAGGTAAAGCATCAATGACTGTTTCCCACACAAATGTGCTTTACAAAGCAGTAGTGAAGGCAATTTGTGTGGGGACAGTAGTAATAGTGGAACTCAAGGACATTCTGGGTATCACTTTGTCCAGTCTGGTTGTGACTGTGATGCTCACAGCCTGGAGGACTTACAAGATTACTCCCATGCCTGCTATCCTCAATGCCCTCCCCCCAAAAATCTCGACTTGTGCATCACAGATAGTTACCCTTCCCACTTCTTCTGGGTCTGTGCTGAAGCTTCCTCAAGTGGGGTCCTCCCCAACTCCCCATAGCTTAGCCTGGTTGCTGTTCCAATGATAAAACACTGGCCAACAGCAACTTGGGGGGCGGGGTCAACTTTGTTTGACTTAGAGTCTCAGGTCATACTCCATTGAGAAAAGCTAAGACAGGCACCCAAAGCAGGAACCTGAAGACAGAAACTGAAGCAGAGACCATGGAGGAACATTGCTTACTCACTTTCTCCCATGGTTGCTCAGACTGTTTTCTTATACATTCCAGGGCTACCTGCTCATAGGTGACCCTGCCCACAGTGAGCTGGGCCCTCCCACCTAATCAAGAAAGTGTCCCACAGACTTGCTTACAGGCCAATTTGACAGAGGCAGTTCCTCCAGTGAAAGCCCCTCTTCCAAAATATGTCTAGGTTTATGCCAAATTGACACCCCATAATTCCCACCTTTAAACTGTCACCATCAATATCATCAAAATCATCTTCATCATCTTCTTCACCTCAACACCTGACTTCAACTTCTCCTCTTCTCATCTCTGGACTAACAGTCTCAGCCTCAGCTCCTTGGCTTTCCTCACCTGGAGCCCAGGGAAGGAATGTTGAACTCACAGAAGATGTAAATAATTAATTGTTGGCTTTGACATCTCTCGCCATTACTGGTTCACTAACTTGAGAAGAGCTTGCTTATTCTGTAGGAAAACAAAGCTAGAGTCACGGACATCACTGCTGATGCCGTCTCAAAGTGAGATGGAGCAGCTTGGACAGTCGGAGTCACTCGTACACCTGCGTCTCAGGCTTGGACAGTCAGAGTCACTCGTACACCTGCGTTCTCAGGCTTGGACAGTCGGAGTCATTTGTACACCTGCATCTCAGAGGCCAACCAAGTCAGCCCCCATTGTAGTTAGCATCTGGTGCTGGACTGCTACAGCTGACCTCAAAAACATAGTCCGAGACACACAATCCTGGATGTTGGTAGCCCAGGAATACAAGATCAGATTCAGCTAGAAGTATTCATAGGGCACCTGGAAAATGCTTGGCGGCCCATCCATGTTGTGGCTTCTCCCATCACGTACAGGGAAAATATTTGTGTGCTCCTTGGTGTGTTTTTTAAAATAAAGAGACGAATGTGCAAAAAGGTTCACAACCAGCCCTGTGTTTTCTGTGTCTCCGTGTTTGGCCCACCAGATCAGAGAGGTTCAGAAGAAACAACACCTACACTGAACACCCAGAGACTTCGTGTGCTTCAGTTTTGGCTGCCCACAGTAGGACATAGAATCCATCTCTGCAGACACTGGAGGATGGCTGTATTTAACATGCCCCCATTTGTGTTTTTTTTTGAAATACACATTTCAAAATTTGTGCACTTTATATTTATGCTTGTTGTATATAACAAGTCTATCAGGTTCGTGAAAGAACACATTTTACTAATTATGAAGAGAGACAAGCTTGCTAGGGATGACAAGCAAGGAGCCTCTTGGCTGGTTGCCCTTCAGCTTCAGGCTCAGAAGAAAGACATTGCTCTCTCTTAGTCCTGCTTTTCCCAAAGTCAAATCTAACTGCACCTCCAGACTTCTCTTTAGGGAGGAAATTACAATTACTTGGAGCAAGGCCTGGTTCAATTGCAGTTTTATCCTTTATTGGCCTGTGACTTTGGCCAAATTTCTCCCTTCAGATACCTCTGTTTGCTCTCTGCAAAATGGAAACAATTGTCTAAGTGTTGCTTGCATAATAAAAACTGAGTGCCATCATATAGACTAAATACCCAGCATGCATCAGAAGATCATAGATGGCATTGTGACTGTTTTGGTGTATGTCTGCCTTTGGGGCTACAACCCATACCTAGACACCCATTCACTCCCTCTCTCCCCAGAACCACTTCTACTACTGAGACCTTTCTGGCAACTTTTCTATCCAGCTAAAGCCAGCCTCAGGGTCCGCAATGGGACCCATTAGTGGCCAGAACTTCCAGGGGTCCTAATCAAGGTCATGACATCCAGGGCTGGGAGATGGCTCTGTCCAAAAATCACTTGGTATGCAAGCATGAGGACCAGAGTTCGATTCCTAGAGCCTACATAAAAATTAGACATGGTGGGATGCACTTGTGATCCCAGTGCTGGGGAGCTGGAGACTGGTGGATTACTGGGATTCACTGGCAAGCCAACCTAGCCTTATTGGTGAGCCTCAGGACCAGTGAGAGACCCTGTCTTGAAAAATAAGGTGGATGGCTGCCCTGGGAACACTTGAGATCGATCTTAGGCTTCCACACAGGCACAGTTTCCCCTTCATCATCTTCCACGCCATGCCCTCAGGATAAGGAGCCCTCCAATTGTCCCCAGCCTGGCCCAGGAGTACTCCTGAGCTCTGCACACCTGTCTGTCCACAGTCTGGGCTTAGCACCTCCTACTCAGCCTGCCTTGCTACACTGCGACCACAGTTCAAACTCACATTTGGAGCCTGCACTGAGACTTGCGGTGCAGTCGTGACTCAAGGGCGTGTCCGTGCATCCAGGACCGGCCAAAGGTGAATGGCTCCTGTCCCCTACACTGTACGTCCACATACAGGTCCCCTACATTGTATGTCCATGCATCCAGGTCCAGCCACAGATGAATGGCTCCTGTCCCCTACATTGTATGTCCATGCATCCAGGTCCAGCCACAGGTGAATGGCTCCTGTCCCCTACACTGCCACCCATTATGTGAGTAGCGAAGTTGTCAGAGAGGTTGTGTCTTTAACAAGCACCCACCTGGAGCTCACCGTGCTCATTCGATTTATGATCTAATTTTCACTGCAGATAAAGAGGGCTACGCTTCTGGAGACCGTCCTTCATGGGACTTCTCATTTACTCTCTGAAGGCCAGCCTCTATGCTCTGCACATCATAGGTGCTTCCCCACTGGTTTGTTGTCCACAGCTACAGAGGAAGAAACCTCTCAGAGAGTCCAAGTGAGGTGTGGTCTGGAAACAAGCTTCGGCTTCCAGAGCCCCCAGCCTTCAGCCACTCAGGTCTCCAATACACATGTGTTCCTAAACCCCAGGCTCAAGGATTCCATGGTAAAGGAAGTGGTCACACCTATGCCTGTGGGTCAGGAGCACATTACTGCACAAGATAACCACTGCCTCCTTTTTTGCCAAGAGCTTTGAAGTTAACAAATGCATGTATGTCCTTTATCTCATCTGGGGTAAATATGCTTCACTTTCGATGGTTAAATAAATGGCAAACGTGACCTGCGAGTTTGGAGTGGCCTGGCATTGAAAACACATCTTTTCGACTCTCTTCCAAAACCAGGGGCTGGTGTTTGCAGCCCTTGAAGCAATTGCATTTAAATTAAATTACTGTCTTTCCATTAAGTTTAGCCTTGGCTTTCTGCTGCTCCCAAATATTCCTTGGGTGTCTTTGCTCTCCACAGCCATCATGTCCTCTAGTGGACACAACACCTCCCTGATCAAGATAAATGTCTGCCTGGCATCACCTGAAGGACAATGTATGTGCATATGTACAACTGTGCACACATGTGAACACACAGAGGTGCACACATCCATGCACATGCATCACACATGTGTGTGTGCACACAGGAGACAACCAGCAAACTCTCGGACACTTGGAGATCAGTCGCATTTTGGTGGCTCCGTGGGACACAGCAACATTGAACTTTTACTCTTGTTACTGCTTGGGACCCCATGGTAGCAGGGTCAGATCCCAGCTGTAGAAGAATCAGTCATGGGGCTGCAGAGATGCCTCAGTGGGACAGAACTTGCTGTGTGAGCACAGAGACCTCACTTTGGATCCTAGCATCCACATGGGAAGTCAGGTGTGGTGGCATGTGTCTGTTTTCGGCACTGGGAAGACAGAAGGATTCCCAGCGCTCCTTGCCCAGTTGCTCTGAAAGAAGCAGTCAGCTCCAGGCTCAGTGAGAGACCATCTCAAAAACAAAAGGTGGGGAATCTAGAAAAATATTGCTAGAGCAATAGCAAGAGATGCCTTACATCCACTGCTATCCACATGTACTTGCATGGGGAACATGCCTGCACACACACATGCACACTCATTCATGTACACTCATGCATGCACACTCATGCAGTTTCTGCACTGCTTAATTTCTGCAGAGAAAGACCCTGCAGGTGGGAAATAGGAGGCAGCTATAGGTAGAGTCCCAGAAGCCAGCCAATAATAAGGATAGCTGTGAAGGCCTGCAACAGGTGCACACTGCTGGTAAGTCCCATGCAGCCTCCCGCATGTACCAGACACACTGACCAATGACTGGCTAGGACAGATGTACACACTCACACACACACACCATAATTAATTCTTTATTGATTCTTTGGAAATTTTGCATCATGTACCCCAATCCCACTCAACTTCCCTTTCATCCATATGGGCTCTGTACCACTGAAACATCCTTCCTCCAAAAGAATCCAACATATATTTTATTTAACAAAATATTTTTACTTGTGTTGTATGTGAAATCACTAATGGCGCACTCTTCATTTCTTTCATGTGACTTACATTTGCAGTCTGGCCTGCACCTGATGTTCACGGCATATCTGAACTTGGATTGTCTGCATTCCAAGTATCCACAGCCCTGTGCTGCTGTTATACTGGGCAGAACCAGGCTAGTTTATGGCCCCAGTCACTGTCTACCATATTGGTGACACCCCTCTCCTCAGTGAACTGTGTCCTTCTACATGAGGGACATATGTAGTCATACACACACAGGCAGATGAGAGACAGCGACAATGGTGTTGTGTGGCCCAGAGATCACTCCGGACTTCTGCAGTTTCAATTTCCTCTTTCCTAATGCCTGTACTCTGAGCTCTTTGCAGGGAGGGGGACACCAGAAGCCAAGGAAGGGGACATGGAGGCTGTCTCAGGGTTTCTACAGCTGTGAAGAGACACCATGACCATGGCAACTCTTAAAAAGAAAAAACATTTAATTGGGGTGGCTTGCATTTTCAGAGGTTTAGTCCATTATTATCATGGTGTGATGTGGTGGCATGCAGGCAGACATGGTGCTGAAGAAGGAGCCAAGTGTCCCACATCTAGGTTTGCAGATAAGAGGAAGTGGTCTGAGGTATAGCTTGAGCATGTATGAGACTTCAAGGCTCACCTTCACAGCAACACATAGTAACACAAGGCCACACCCACTCCTACAAAGCCACACTTCCTAGTAGTGCTACTTCCTTTGGGGGCCATTTTTTTCAAACTACCAAAGTGTTGGGTCCCTAGAGGACAGGCCTTTGCACTCCCACTTGATCTGTTTTGCACTCTTGAGGTTGGTTGAAAACAGGAACAAAAACAGGAACAATCTGTTGTTTTCAGCATTGTTTCTAAGGATGGTTACCCCTAAGCCATTGAGTTATGGTGATGAGCTTCCCACTTTTGCTGGTTTGGCCACCCCTGCTGAGGACTATATATACTGTGTGAGAAAGTGGAATAAAGGGCTTGTCTGCAGAACCTGAAGTTGTGTTGTGTGTTAATACTGATGTCCCTTGCTCAGAAGAACAACAGTTGCCGTGCTGGTGCAGCAAAGTTGCAGCAAGTGGAGGTCCCACCGAGATCTGAAAAGTGGGGATATGTGAACGGGGTCACTCCAGCCACTGGCTAAATTGAGGAGCGTATTGGGGAAGGTAAAGTGTTTTTATTTTTCATCC
>LOJH01021413.1:8832-21237 GCA_001685095.1 Ellobius talpinus | reverse complement strand
TCTTGAATTTTGCAGGAAAATGGATGGAACTAGAAAACATCATTTTAAGTGAGGCAACCCAGACACGGAAAGACAATTATCACATGTACTCACTCATTAGTGTATTTTAAACATAAAGCAAAAAAAGCCTACAAATCACAACCCCAGAGAACTTAGACAACAATGAGGACCCTAAGAGAGACATATATAGATCTAATCTAAATGGGAAGTAGAAAAAGACAAGATCTCCTCCTGAGTAAACTGGGAGCGTGGGGACCTAGGGGGAGGGTTAAAGGCAAGGGGAAAGGCAGGGAAAGGAGCAGAGAAAAATGTAGAGCTCAATTAAAGTAGAAAAAAATGAAGGAAGACTCAAGTTGATGACTGTGCTTCATTTAATGCGTGTGATAAATCCCTCGTATAGAGATTTTCTAATGGGAAGTCAAGTTTCTTATTATTATTACTGGATGTTGAGTGAGCATGTACAAAACACGAGGTTGAAAAGACAGCCATATGCATGGAATATTTATTCTTTTGAATCTAGCCTTGACCTGAACTCTTGAGCAATCATGGGTTCACAGTCATTTGTCAGCATTCTTTCTCTTTACCCTTCCAGGAGCCTTGGGCTCCACATCGAAGAGAGGAGCGTGCAGTGGTAGCTTCTCTTTTATGAAATCTGCACAGTTTGGAACAAAGTCTTAAACACTGACAACATCTCCATGATCTGGTCAAGGGGACCGTACTGTACAATAAACTAACTGAAGCTTCAGCAAACACTTCTAATCTCTTTCTTTCGAGCAGGGCGTTGGGCTACATGCAACAGCTCCTCTAAGGAATCTTATTCATTGAACTTTTAGGATAACAATATCTTTACAGGAAAAAGGAGCCTAGGCAATTTAATAACTCATTTGTATTTTATAATGCAATTAGAAAAAAANCACAAAGGCTTAACCTATAAAAAAAGAAATAGATTTTGTTTTAGTTTTATTTCCTGTGTATTGTGTAGATGTGTATATTTATTTGTGTCTTAGCTTCAGCTCTCAACTTGAGACACCTGGGCAGTGAGAATCTTAATTTAGAAATTGCCTCCATTAGATTGGCCTGTGGGCATGCCTGTCGGGCATTTTCTTAATTACTTCTTTATGTAAGGGTCCAGTCCACTTGGAGACATACAATGCATGGGCAGGTGAACCTGGACAGAACAAGAAGAACAGCTAAGCAAGCCAGAGAAAGTAAGGAAGTAAACAAGATTGCTCAATGGTCTGCTTCAGTCCTTGACTTGAGGTCCCTTGGCTTCTGTCCATGATGGACTATAAGCTATGAACCGAATAACCTCTTTCCTCTCCCTAAGTTGCTTTTGGTCATTGTTTTATCACACCAGCAGGAAGCAAACTAATGCAATATGTGTAGATGTCCATCTCTGTATGGGTGAAGATAGACATATATCTGTACATGCATGCACATGGGTCAGAAGACAAACTCAGCAGGTTTTCCTCAGAAGTTGTCTCCGCCCCCATTTTCTTTCAAGACAAGGTCTCTCATTTGCTTGGAAATCACTTGGTAATCTAGGTTGGCTGTCCAGTTAGTCCCAGTGATCTACCTCAGTGCTAGGAATGTAAGTGTAAACCACCATGTCTGGCATTTCCAGAACCTGAGTTTAGGGAATCAAACTCTAAACTTCATGTTAGTCAGACAAGTACTTTCTTAGCTGGGATATCCTCAATACATTATTTTTACATTTTTATTCTGTGTTGATTTTATCATATTCAAACAGCTTACTTATAATCCTAAACCTCTCACACAATATTAGGTATCTGTGCTTTCAGTTATTCCCATTACTCCACCAAATTGGTAGACATGTATGTCAGGTGATGAGACTTCAGTGGGCTAGATCAGGATGACTCTTTGCAGATCTTACAATATTTGTGTTGCATTAGAAGCATAAACAATGCAAATATACATTTATATTTTATTTCTCACCAAAATTTTCCTCTCAGAAGAGCCCTATATTAAATCCTGTTAATACAGGAGGATTTTTGTCACTGTCACAAAATAGTCTGGAAAATGAGCCAAAGTGATGACCAAAGTAAAAATTTGATGGCAATCATCTACAGGGCTCATTCCTGTCCTTTCGCTCCTAGCTCCGTGAGACTGAAGGTGTCACAGCTCTTGAAGGCCTTGTCTTAGTTACTTCGCCTGTAGCCGTGATAAAACAACTTGAGAAAAGCCACCTACGGGAAAACAGGTCTGCTTTTGTCCAGATTATATTCCAGATGGAAAGATAAGCCCAGCAGCAAGAGCATACAACATCTAGTCACATCTCACCTTCAGTCAGGAAGCAGAGAACCATGAATTCCTGCTAGTGCTCAGCTCACTTCTCCATTTTGTACCCTCCAGGATGCTAAGACCAGGGAATGATTTCCCCATAGTCAAGATGCATGTCTTCTCATTAATTAATTCCCCACAGCCAAGTTCAGAGGCGTGTTTTCCAAATGTATCTGGATTCTGTCAAATTGACAGTTATCACAAACCACCACATATGTTAACCTTTGATGATATCTCCATTTCTAATTTGCACTGAAAATCATGAGTCCTGAAGTCAGCAATCTGGGTTTAGTGAGTAAGCCCACACTATTGAGATTCTCATATTCTCTGTGTGCCCTGCCTGATTCGGTGAATATAGCCTACAATTCAGCTGTGTTAACACTAGCAAACAAGGCTGTGTGGTCAGCATACAGTGGCAGATTCCACACGTTGCACCTAAATTTCATTCCCACAAATCCCACTTCTTCTGTATATCTACTCACACTGGATCTGTTTTGAGCCACTCAGACAAACTGCTCATTGATTTTTTTCATATATCTATCCACTTATCTTTAAACTCATAGGTTCAGTTGATGAGAGAAATTAAGAAATTATAAAGACTGATTGAATAGCATAAGTGAGGGGAGTAAAATTTTGTTCTTTAACTATACAGCATTGGTAGTAGCTGCTTGTACAGTTTGTAAGCCAAAGGATAAAGATCAGACATTAATAAAATTACAAGTGATCAGGAACCAATAGGCTTTGTCCCATTTGGTGGAGTTTTAATTTAAATGTTTTCTGTAGGCTTATGTGTTTCAAGATTTGATCCCCAGCTTCTGGAGCTGTTGGACAGGTTATGAACTCTTTGGAAATTGGAGTCTCAGTGGATGAATTGGTGACTAGAGCCTGGCTTCGAGGCAGTCCTATAGCATGGTTCCACTTCCTGTTTACTCTCTGCTTCCAGAGTGCAGATGCAACACTTTCAGTCATCAGCTCCCACATGCTTCCACGCTTGCTCTGCCACTGGATGCTACCCTCTGTAACTGCCACCCAAGATAAACTCATTTTCCCTTAAGCTGCCTTTGTCAGGACATTTTACTATGGCAACAGAAAAGTAACTAAGACATTCATGAACGTTTCAGTAATGTAAAGTGAGTGCTGTTTAACATTTGACATCTAGTGTTTCAATGTATGCATTCCTTTTTCCTACTGTTTGTGAAGGAAGAGTATTTTTTTCTTCTCAACCAGATCCTATGCTAATAGATTTGATCATCTTAGAATTATTCAGGACTGCAGCCCATTTATTCACTAAGAGGAGAACTCTTTTATTTAGCCATACACAGAAAAACTGGATTGCCTTGTTTTCTTCCTGATTGCATAGCAGGAAAATAAAATAGACTGGTGGTGTGCTTTTGGCTGTCCTGAATAAGTTTAGTTTTTATCCTTATTTTGGTTGATTCTTTTATTGTCCCTTAGTTTGTTTGGCTTGAGTTTTTAAAAAAAATAATTATGCATATATGTGTGCATTTCTGAGCATACATATTCACATGTTGGGTGCAGGTACTATGGCAGCAAGCTGCTAAATTCCCTAGAGTTACAGGTGGTTATGAGCCAGTGAATGTGGGTGATGGAACCAAACTTGTGTCCTCTGCAAGAGCAGTTTGAAATATTAAATACTGAAACATCTCTCTAGTCCCTGGTTTGTGGTTTTTAAACTTGTTGTTTTTGTTTTAATTAGACATTTATTTTATTATTTTTTCATTAAATATTTGTTACAAATTACATCAAGTGTTTTATTTAGAAAGATGGTAAGGGCTCAGGAGATGACTCAGGGGATAAAATTGTTGACACTCAAGCAGGAGGACCATAGTTTGAATACTAGAACCTACATAAAAACTGAACAGGCATGGTGACCTGGCCATAATCCCAGAATGAAAGAGGTAGAGACAGGCAATCTCCAGGATAGGAGGCTAGGTATCACGGCCAAACTGGTAAACTCTGGGTTCAGCAAGAAACCTTGCCTCAGTAAATATGGCAGCAATCGATGGAGAAAGTTGCTAAGGTTCATCCTCTTGCCCCCCACAACACACAGGAAAAATAAACAGCAAATAAAAATTTCAGAATAACTATATCTACGGCCGCACAGAATCACAAATTTGTTGTTGGCAAAAGAATAGGCCACACATCTTTGCTCTATCATTGCACAAACTAAGCCAAATTTGTCCTAGTTTGTGGGTCCTACAGACTGTTAAAATCTCTAACACCTATTTGCATTTTCCTGAGAAAGAACGCTCTCACCACAAACTGTCACTACCAGAAAAGTAACAACTATATCCAATGACACAGAGTACTGTTTTCTACATGGAAATTCTTTTCTGGCCCTTACCTGTGCTATCTGACTAGTGTTCAATTGTTCTCAATTTCCCTCATCCAACTAAACCTATGAGTTGAAAGGTATATGTATGTGGTGTATGTGTGTGGGGGGGGTGTGCGTCCACGTGTGCATGCATGTGAATGTGTAGGGCTTGTCTCATTCACTCAAAGCAGATCTAATATGAGTAGATGTATGAAAAGACTCTTTGGAGTTGAAATGCAGATGCAATATGGCAAGGTATCTACTAGATGCTGAACATGTTCTCACATTTAACACAAACCAGTGCCACTATGTAAACCAGGTGTGACATTAATATACAGGACACCATAGGCCACTCCTCTTGGTCTGTACTGACATTTCTGGCTTAATTTTGAAGTAAAACAGATTAAAAATAAATGACTCCCAGGGATTTTATTAGTACAAATGGACATGGACAGACTCTACTGACTGTATAGGTGAGATTAGCTCCATTGCAAACCTCAGTGATCTAATTTAAAGCCATAATTAAATAAAACTCTCCTCAAAATGCAATACCCAGAATCTCAGTCACAAACAGGCTGATTTTTAGACAGCTGCCAGGCTGTGCTCCTGTTCCAGCGGGGCCTTTGTTTATATCTTTCTCAGGACAACATGCTTCTTGGAATTTCTCATCAAGACATTTTTCCATAGAATGATATGGTTCTACAGTACTTTTGTACATGGCTTTGAAATTGATCTTTTTCTATGTAATTAATATCAATGTAAGTTTTATTAGCATATATTATATATAATAGGTTGATTGTTAAAAATAATATATAACAAATATATAATTATATTTATGATATATTATTATTTATAAAATGGTTTATGATGGTATTTTTAAAAAGTTTCTTATTGATATTATTTATATCTCTCTGTGTATGATTGTGTAAGCAGGCTTTGGGTCCCATGCAGCTGAGTTTACAGCTAATTGTGAACCACTTGAAAAGGGTTCTGAAAGAGAACGCTGGTACTCTGTAAGAATGGCACACACTCCTTATCCTGGGCTCCTTCCTGTGCCAGCCCCAATGTGGCATCTTTATTCTTAGGCATAAAGTATTAGGTCACAGTTTGTAGGCTAACCTCTGTTAATCCCCTCCTACTCTTATGATTCAGCTTCTTCCCTGCTAACCCCTTAAGCTGTCACATCTCTTTTGTTGTTGTTATTGAACTGTTGTGTTTTCATGAAGGTGTTTTTATTTATGTAAGTAAACACTCATTTGTAAAGAAGTTGGGAAACAAAATTGGCACATTTATATACCACCCTGTTATTTGACATAATTGTTCTTAGAGAAAGTTTAGCCTCTGGAAAGTTTCTTAAATAATGTTATTCATTAACAACTAACCACAGCACCTTGGCTCCAAATAACAAGTTATACTGCAAGGCTGTTTTTTCTCCCATTTTATTGAAAAACTCATTTATTTTTAAGAGAGCTTTCATTGATCTCATCTGGTATGTCTCTTTGTGAGTGTACATTTCCTGCAGTTAAACCGATACTCTGCCCTCTGATAATGCTTACAAAATTATGCATGATGGGGTTGATGCAGTTCCTTGTTGGCATGCTACTACCTGCTTGGTGAATGAATATTTTTAAGTTGCTTTTAAGTCCTGAATTTGAATATAGAATAAAATGTGATTACTGTCACTATAGCTCTGCAAAATTTGTTAATTAGGCAATATTCTTTATTTTGTTTTGTTCTAAATTTCAGGGTTGTTTCACAAACAGTACACAATAATGATTAACTCATAAACTAAGCTCAGCTTTATGTTATGGGTGCCTTTTTATGAAGATTTATGCAGTTTTCCCCTAGTGTTGGAGAGAAATCAAATTTTACAGTTTCAAGTCCTTTACTTGTTGAGTATAGATCCTCAGAGTAGGTAAAATGTAGGTGAGCAAGCTCCATGGAGACTGTATAATCACTTATGCTGGATGTTCTTGCAAAATACTTTACGTGGTGGCATCTGTCTCTAAGTATTTCTAAAATCTTAAAATCCCATGATATAACATTGTCTTGTCATTATTAATGCTAAATTCTCTAAATTACTGAGAATAAGCTCCTTTTCCAAAAAAATTGGTCTTTTATTTTTAAATGTGTGTGAGGGGGTGGAAGAGAGAGACAAAGATAGAGAGAGAGAGAGATAGAGAGAGAGAGAGAGAGAGAGACTACTGAGTGCAGTACCTATGTAATCCAGTAGAGACCACTTGGAGTTTGATTTACAGAATATTGTGAACAGCCCAAAGCCCAAAGTGGTTGCTGGGAACTGAACTCTGGTTGTCTGAAACAGCAGTATATTTTTTAACAATGGAGCCATCTCTCCAGCCCCAGCTCTTCTTACCTAATTCAAAGGACCCCTCTGTCCAGTAGCCTGTAGAGCCATCTGTTAACACCATAGTTAGAACTTCCTGTCACACATATATACCATTTATGTTAAGTTATAGCAACATCTTCAGTTTATCATCTTATTAAACAAATTATGAATTCTATTTTCTCTTTTTTTGTCAAAGATTTCAATTTTCACAAAGACTCAAATGAACCTCAGCTGAATCAAGACTTTTACTATAGTATTTGAATTTTGCTCATTATGGATAGAACATTGCATGGTCCCAGGGCTGTGATGTTGAGAACTTGAACACAGATCATGGCAATATTAAGAGGTAGTTGGGTCAAAATAGGATAAGCCCAAACAAGGGATGATACATGGATAAGGGAACTATTAGGAGTCAGGTTGTGTTGAAGGAAGTAAGTCATTGGCTGTATGTTTGTGTGTGTTTCAGTTAGTCCATGGACCCTTCCTTCCCATTTCTTTCTACATCTCTGCTGCCTTGAGATGGGCATCTTTCTTTCACAGTGCCCATCTGCCATGATGCTTCTGTATCATTAGAGGCCTAAATGCAGAGAAGCCAATTGGCCGAGCAGAGAGCAAACACAGATCCACTCTCCCTGGAGCTCCTTACGCCAAGTCCTTTGTTACAGCAATGCAGGTGACTAATCCAAAGCTTAATTTCTTTGTCCTCAACACAAGTAAATCTTTGATATTTGCACTTTGAAGTCATTTGAGCAACATGCAATCTGGAACCGCCTTACATTTTTATTGAGAGGAAAGGTACATTGCAAATTGAAAGATACTAATTTCCATTCCTTTCTTCTCCTGAAATCCCTTGGAGACTTCTAAGTTAATAGTTTTAGAAGAGTTTAGATAAATTGGTTGTGTAGGCTTATAATGTAGTGCTAAAGAAAGATGGAGGCATTCATGAGAAGATAAGAATAATAGTAATAACAAAGGCAGTTTATGGAGCAGAAAATGAGTAAAGTTACAAAAATACTAATCATTTCTTCATATCAAATTCCTCACAAAAAAGGATCTACAGGCAGGGGGTTTATCTTATGGTCTTCACTACACCCAACCTTCTTGTACCTGTATTAAGTGCTTTAAAATTGCATATTAATTTGAATTTAATAGTCAAGAAACAAGAAAGAAAGTGGGATAGATATAGGAAAAATGATTAAAAAACAACTTACTTATAAAGTCATCTATTATTTGAGTCATATTTTACATCCAAGATATAAGTAAATTGTTCTCCACCTGAGAGAACTGTTTTTAAAACTTCTTCTGACTCTTGGGAAAGAGAACAAAACAACTTAGTAATGAATAGTATTCTCTTCATATAAGAAAACAACATGGATATATGTTAGAAATGAAAAAAAAATTCTGGTCTAAGTATATTCTGCCCTGTAAATGTTAATTTTATTCCTAATTGTCTATGTGTATATATATCTATATGTGGGTATGTATATGCATTTTGAGCCCAGTGCCCACAGAGGGAGAAGAAGGTGACAGACCCCCGCAGCTGGAATTACAAGGGGTTGTAAGTGGCCCAGCCTGGGTACTGGGAATCTGACTGGGGTCTTCTGAAGGAGCAGCACAGCTTAGTCACAACCACTACCCCCAGATGTTCACTACAACACAGCTGAATTGCCCTCTGGATGCTCACTGTAGCACAACTGAGTCACCCTTCCAGATGCTCTCTGTAACACAGCTGAGCCACACCTCCAGATGCCCCGTGTAGCACAGCTGAACTATCCCTCTAAAGGCTCTCTGTAGCCTAGCTGTATCCCTCCAGATGTTCACTGCAGCACAGCTGAGACACCCACAGGTGCTCACTGTAGTACAGCTGAGCCACCTCAGATACTCAGTGTAGCACATCTGAGGCACCTCTAGATGCTCACTGAAGCACCACTGAGCCATTATCCAGATGTTTACTGTAGCACAGTTAAGCCACCCCCAGAGGCTCACTGTCGCACAGCTAAGCTATTCTCCAGATGTTCACTGTCGCACAGCTGAGCCACCCCCAGATGCTCACTGCAGCAACCTGAGACACCCTCAGATAAGCATTCCTTTTCAAAAGAGTGTTTTACATTTGTTTTATGTGTGTCTGTCTGTGTTTGTGTGTAAATGATATAAATATGTGCACACACAAGGCATTCTGAATGGATGGAGGGTAGAAAACTGTCTGCAGGAGTCAACTTACATTTTTCTTTTTCCTCCATGGGGAGAGAATCCTGGGGTTTGAACTCAAGTCACCAGGTGTGAGGGCAAGACTTTTACCCCCTGAGTCACCATGCTAGCTTCTCCTCCCTTACTCATGATGTCAAAAACTTCACTCAACAACAAAATCAGCTTGTCCTCTGCTGGCATAAGAGATCTAACCTGGACTATTCATTACATCAACACTGCTGGGTTACTTATGGCATCTCAAGGCACTGGTGTTTATAAAATGTTCTCAAATGTTTACATATTTGTATTTTCAGTTTCTACATTTTTTGTAAGTGGTCTTAAGAGGTTTATGATTTCTTTCTACTTAAATTGTTCCTTAGTCATAAGTAAAGAAGGTACAAGTGAATCATTTTCAATACCTTTGTGGAGGATTGGGAGAGATGGCTCAGTAGTTAATAAAATTTGTTACTCTTGCAGAGGGCCTGAGGTCAGCTCCAGTAACCTCAGTAGGTGGCTCCTAAGTGCTAGTAACTCTAGTTCCCACAGGATCTGTTACTCTTCTGGCCCCCACAGACAATGCACTTATGTGCTCATACCCACACAGACAGACAAGCACACAGAGGCACACATATAAATAAATAACACACAAAATAGATAATAACAACATAATTTGTCTAGGTTTTCTAATATCTTTGCTAATCACAAAACTTTGAACTGTGAACCTGTGAAATTTATGAAAGAAAATTTATGTAATAAATAAAATATAATTTTAAGAAGATTTTGTTATTTTAAATCACATGTATATATGTATGACTGTGTGGGGTCATGCGCATGTGAGAGTTGTGCCTGCGGAGGCCATAGGTGCAGATCCACTGGAGCTGATGTTTCATGTAGTTGTGGGCCAGCTGGCTTGGGTGCTAGGAGTAGCATTCTGGCCTCTGCAAGGGCATTATATGCTGCTATTCACTGAACCATGTTGCCAGGTAAGTTTTGATTTGAATATTGTGAAGGAAAATACATAAAGGTTGCTGCTAGACTAATCAGTCAATGGGTAAGTACAGGAGTGTTGAATGGATGAATTGGGAGAAACTAGACAACTTAGTTTTCCAGGCAAATGTAGGTACCAATCCCTTCTTCCAACATGCTGTGCCTTGTGAGTCTGTAAACTCCATGAAACTGAAACATTATTTGTTATATCAGAAAAAAGAAATCCATAGCTCCTTAGATAATGTTACTGTTACTTAGGTCACAGCAAAGATGCAAGATTAAGATGACAATGGTGGGGTTTCCTGGGTCAATTTCAGCTCCATAAACGACGTGCATTCTGTGGCTCAGTTTGCTTACTTGTCAAAGTGAAGGTAATAGGTCTCTGCTCATAATACAACAATGGAATTCTACCATCTTGCTTAACTGTGAGTGGGAAATAAAACAATATTTATAGACTATTTCTAACTTACAGCAAGTCTGCAAACATGGCCACACAAACAAACACAGACGTACATGAGCACAAGCAGAAAGAAAAGATACACATACTCAAATATACACAAAGACCAAAACATACACAAGCTCACCAGTTATACGATACACGTAAACACAAGTGGGCCATGGTCTAAAACACAGAGTGGAAGCATGATTGTGCAAATCAAGTGGAACATAGTTGTGAATTTTCATCTTAGCTGAACATTAATTTTAAATATGTGATTCAGAGTTACATGAAACCTAAGATGACTTTCTAGAGACAAGCAAAGAGCACATTGTGTGTCTTGCTGCAGATGGGATCTAAGATCAATGAGTGGAAGTTAGAAGTTCTTTCTGCCCATTCATTGTATTTCAAAGTACAATGAACTTCCATAAAAGCCACCAAGTTACCTGACACTAAATGTGGTTCAAGCAGAAACTGTAAGATAGATTATCTCTGGGGTTATAATAAAGAGAATTTCTGCAGTGGGTATGACTTTGGAAAAATGAACTCTACAAAGCTGCCCAAGTCTAAAGTGATGAATCTGGTGTGACATATAACTGAGCACCTTGGAAAATAGAAATCAGAGCAACTGGAGGGCATTTTGAGCCCTGTCAATAGCTCACAGCAGTTGTCAGTTACATTTATAGCAAGAGAGGCAGAGGGGAGCAATGGCTAGCGGCCATGTTTGTGGAGAGTCAGCACGGGTCCGCTAAGGGTTTTGTTACCCATTGCTCCAGGAGGATGCTGATGTTAGAAGCAGGTGAGAAGAGGGCAGAGATAACCAGAAGGGCAACCTCGAAAATAATGTCAACTGCTTCCTCTTGCCCTTTTCGTTAGCTTCAACTTGAATGATAACTCTGTCACACAGCACCTCAAAAGACGGCTTGACTCTGACAATTATAAATCTTCCCCGCAAGTGGAAATTGATGGTTGGAGAATGGAAGGGAGATTGGGGTGATGGAGAATTGATAGACTGCCACCAAGATGAATGGTCAACCACAATTTTGCCAAGGACAAGCCCTGTATCTTGTCTTCATTAAGGCTTGAAGGAATCCATTCAAGTGCACACTCTCCTTTGCAAACACAGGAATTGAGGAATGTGTTAGAGATAAGGCTTTGTCTAATTTTTAAAGCATGCAAGACCATTCTGATCCAAACAATTAGTCCATAAAAATGATGATACTTCAAGTTGATCATTTTGCTTTTTCTCTGACATATCTGACATATTTTAATTAACATTTTAATTTGGGGTACATGTTTTGTGGAAGAGTCTTCCAAAGGCTATATTTTCAAAGGAAATGATAAACCTTTTAACTCTCATGGACTTTCTAAAAAAAAATCAAAGAATATTTTCTGTGACATAATTACCATGGAGAGCTTCCTGAATTTGCAAACCCTTATATACTAAAACAACACCGCTAGCTTTCTAAATGTAGCAGGCTTTTAGAATCTGTAGAATTTTAAGGATTAAACCCAGACTTAAAGGTGAAAACAAAACCTGGAGGAATTTTTCCTAACTATAAAGGTAGTCATGGTAACATCAGGACTTAAATGCTATGTTTTCAGTTTTTGCTTTAAACCACATAGATGGCTCATACTGCTCTCTCAGAGGACCTGGGTGTGGTCCCTGCGCCTACATCAGGTAGCTCACAGTCACCTGTAACTTATTCCATGGGAGCCAATGTCCTTTCCTAGACTCTTAGGGGGCTTGCAGTAACGTGCATGTGCCCACACACAGATAGACACACACAATAATAATTATTATTATTATTA
>LOJH01021412.1:0-14455 GCA_001685095.1 Ellobius talpinus | reverse complement strand
ATAGATAGATAGATAGATAGATAGATAGATAGATAGATAGATAGATATACATATTCTGAAAGTCCTAAAAGCTACAGGGTGAGAATGGACTGTTGTGATATTTCATTTGTATTTTAATACATAAAGCTTGCCTGAAGATCAGAATGCAAAACAGCCACACTAGTCTTCTATACAGGCCAGGCAGTGGTGGCACACACCTTTAATCCCAGTAGCCACACTAGCTAGCCACAGAGGTCAGGCAGTGGTGATGCATGTATTTAATCCCATCTCTAGAGAGGAATATAAGGCAGGATGAGACAGGAACTTGCTCTATTTCAATCTGAAGATTCCATAGACGTAAGAGCTCTCTAGGTCCTAGGCTGCCTTGCTTTTCTGAGCTTCTGGTTGGACCCCAATATCTGTCTCTGGGTCATTGTTATTCGTTCTACAATGGACAGAACTGTTGACTCCCAACAATGTTAAACATTCAAGAATAGTCTTTCAGAGAACATTAGAAGAATGTAGAGTTTCTGAACAAATTGGATCCACATAAGAAGAAAGAAAACTTTCCAACAAATATGTAAATCAGGAAATGTTAGAAAAGAAGGAAGGAAAATTCACGGACTGTACAACACGGAATGGCGTAGCAGACATCAGTGGGGTGAACCGAGGGAACGGCAGCTTCTGTGGCAAGGTTGGGGCACCCTCTTTCAGCGACCCTAACAGAGGGCTGCAGACCTCACAGAGGCAGCCTTATAGTGCAGTCTAGGAACCTCACAGGCAAAGATAGGAAAGGGAAGTGGCCTGGCCGACTAAGCACAACCCACTCTCTTTTGACCACTTGCCCTTGTTTCCGAGCTAGTACTTTGTACTCCGGTTGCTAGGCACCGTCGGAGTCTAGAATGTTGCTAGGCTTGTAGTCAGCTTAGGCAGATGAAATCGTCAAGCAGGTGTGACCCAAGAATGAGTCATTGCATTTTTCAGAGGCAGGAAGCTACAATATCTACGCAAAGTCTATTCCCTACTAATTGGTGTTTTGGGTGCTTCTCGGTGATTTTCTTTGCCCCTGAACTTTCAAAAAGGNGTGTGCCCTCCCAGTTACCTGTGGTGAGAAAGCAATGGACAACAAGGTCTGTAGGGCTTGAAAGAAAAAGCAGACTCTTCTGTTCACATTTTCATGTGGATATAGGATTTGAAATTGGCCCTTGAAGCACATCAGTGCCACATCCCAGATATGACACAGCTACTCTTGTTTTAGGACACCATTTGTGTGTTCTGTCAAAGAGAGAGGATTGGCATGATGAATATACCTTCTGCTCTCTGCTTGGGCCCATTTCACCCTGTCCATTTGTCTCCTTCCTTTGAAAAAATGTCAAAGAGGAAGCAGGCTAAAGTGCCCCCCCAGATGCTCTTTTCTGAAGTAGCAAAATATTCTCACCTGCTTGGAGTAAGAATAAAAGAAATCTAAAGTCCTTTAGTAGCATGGGCTGGCACGCCAGATCTAAAGATCCAATCTGTAAACACGCAGTAGGTTCTCAGAAAGCAGGACTAGCTGAGGGAGGAAGACTGGGGGCTGTGGTATTTGGTGTTCTTGGCGCTTATGAACGGATCATCTCCAGTTGTCAGCTCTGCTTCTCACTTTCTTTAATTGCACTACTGGCTTTAACCACCACATTGTCACCAGATGACAGACCTCAGACATTTTCTTTGTGTTGCTCCTAAGCTTTTTATTGTTCTGAGTCTTAAGTGCCTTTTCTTCAAATTTCTCTTCTTTCTCTGTTAAGCACATTAATACATAGTTAATTATCTTCCATAATTCTATAGTTTTAAACCACTCCCCACGTCTACAATTAAAGGTTAAATCCCAGCTTAGTACTATCGGGAGATGATAGGACCATTAAGATTTGAGCCCAGTGGGAGGTCTTCTGGTCACTGGGAGCAAGTCTTTGGAGGGGCTTATGGGACCCCAGCACCTCCTTCTTCCCCTTCATTCATTTATAATCATAAGACAGAATATTTCGTGGGGTCAGAGGGCCTTACTGTGGGGTGCTATCTTGCCAGAGGCTCAAAAACGATGACTTAAACTGATGAAACTGAGAAGAAGCAAATCTTTCTGCTTACAAGCTGATCACCTAAGTTATTCCTCAAAGCAACAGAGAGAAGACTAATCCAGATGCTATACCTTTTCATACGATCCTCTCTGAAGGCAGTGTCACTACACAGCTAGTCTAGCCTTGAGTTTACAATTCTCCTGCACTAAACTCCAAGCTCTGTGATTAGGAGCTTGGGTCATACCAGGATCTTACATCTGACCACAGTTTCCCCTCCCTCTTCTCTTCCCATTCCCTGCCCCCACATCCCCTCTGCTCCCCTCCCCCAATCCACTTCTCTGTTTTCCCTTCCGAAAGAGGCAGGCTTCCGAATGAGTGTCAGCAAAGCACAGCATATCAAGTCGCAGTAAGCTCCTCCCCTCATATTAAGGTTTGGTAAGTCAATCCAGTATGAGGAATAGGTTCCCAAAAGCCTGCCAAAGTGTCAGAGACAGGTCCCACTACCACTGGTGGGAGTCCCACAAGTGGGTTAAGCTATACAAACTGTCACACATATGCAGAAGGCCTCGGTCAGTCCTATGTGGGTCTCTAAGTTGTGGGTCTCTAAGCTGTGGGTCCAGCATCTGTGTTCTTATTAGCCCAGTTTAACTGTCTCTGTGGTTTCTCTTGGTTTCTAACACATTACACACACACCATCATACCTACCTGTGGCTTGTACACTCCATTCCTTGCTGAGGGACATCTAGGTTGTTTCCAGGTTCTGGCTATTATGAATAAAGTTGCTATGAACATAGTTGAGCAAGTATCCTTCTGGTAAGATTGAGCATCCTTTGGGTATATATATATACCCAAGAGTGCCATTGCTGGGTCTTGAAGTAGACTGATTCCCAATTTTCTGAGAAATTGCCATATTGATTTCCAAAGTGGCTATACAAGTTTGCACTCTCACCATCAGTGGCAGTGTGATTCCCTTGCTCCTCATCCTCTCCAGTGACATTGTCATTGGTGATGTTGATCTTAACCATTCTGACAGGTGCAAGATTGAATCTCAGAATTGTTTTGATTTTCTTTTCCATGATGATTAAGGATGTTGAACAATCCTTTAAGTGTCTCTTGGCCATTTGAGATTCTTCTCTTGAGAATTCTCTGTTTATATCTGTACCCCATTTTTAATTGGATCATTTGGTTTTTTGATGTCTAGTTTCTCAAGTTCTTTATATATTTTTGAGATCAGCCCTCTATCAGATGTGGGGGTTGGTGAAAATCTTTTCCCATTCTGTAGGTTACTGTTTTGTCCTATTGACAGTGTCCTTTGCCTTACAGAAGTTTTCAGTTTCATGAGGTTCCATTTATTGTCATTTTCAGAGACTGTGCTATGGGTGTTTTTCAGGACATTGTGTCCTTGTCCACTTTCTCAAGGCTGCTTCCCACATTCTCATTTTTTTACAGTATATAATCTTGGCTTCTTTTTCAAAAGTTAGTACTTTGTAGGTGTGCGGATTTATGCCAGGGTCTTCAGTTTGATTCCACTGATCAACAGGTCTGTGTTTAAGCTAATACCATGTGTTTTTTATTACTACAGCTCTTTAGTAAAGCTTGAAATCAAGGATAATGCTACATCTAGAAGTTCCTTTATTGTACAGGATTGTTTTAGCTATCATGCTTTTTATATGAATTTGAATATTGTTCTTTCTAGGTCTATAAAGAATTATATTGAAATTTTGATGGAGATTGTGTTTAATCTATAGATTATTTTTGGCAAAAATGGCCATTTTTACTAAGCAAATTCTTTCAATCTATGAGCATTGGATATTTCTGTCTTCTGATATCTTCTCCAAATTCTTCAAAGACTTAAAGTTCTTTATCATACAGGTCTTTCATTTGTGTGGTTAGACTTACCCCAAGATATTTTATGTTATTTGTGGCTATTGTGAAGGGTGTTTTTTTCCTGAATTCTTTCTCAGCTCATTCATTCTTTGTATAGATGAGGGCTACTGATTTTTTAAATTAATCTTGTATCCTGCTGCATGCTGCAAGGTGATTACCAGCTGTAGGAGTTCCCTGGTGGAATTTATAGATATGCATATATATATAATTGTATCGTCTGCAAATAGCAATACTTTTACTTCTTCCTTTCCATTTTCATGCTCTTGATCTCCTTTTGTTGTCTCATTGCTCTAGCTAGAACTTCAAGCACTATATTGAATAGATATGGAGAGAGTGGACAGCCTTTTCTTGTTCCTGATTTTAGTGGAATCGCTTTGAGTTTCTCTCCATTTAATTTGATGCTAGCTTTTGGATTGCTAAATATTGTTTTATTGGATTTAGGTATGTTCCTTGTATCCCTGATCTCTCTAAGACTTTTTCATGAAAGGGTATTGGATTTTGTCAAAGGTTTTTCCAGCATCTAATGATATAATCATGTGGGTTTTTTTTCTATCAGTTGCTTTATATCATGGATTACATTGACAGATTTTTGTATGTTGAACCATCCTTGCATCTCTGTAATGAAGCCTACTTGATTATGGTAGATGATTTTTTTATGTGTTGTTGGATTCAGTTTGCCATTTTAATGAGTATTTTCTCATCTATGTTTATGAGGGAAATTGTTCTGTAGCCCTCTTTCTTTTTTGAGTCTTTGGTTTTTTTTAGGTATCAGGAAGCTGTGGCCTCATAAAAAGAATTGGGCATTGTTCCTTCTGTTTCCATTTTGTGGAACAAATTATGGAGTTCTAGTATTAGCTTTTCTTTGAAAGTCAGGTAGAATTCTACACTGAAACCATTTTGCCCTGGACATTTCTTGGTTGGGAGACTTTTAATGACTAATTCTATTTCCTTAGGGGTTATGATCTATTTATTTTTTTATTTGGTCTTGATTCAATTTTTGTATGTAGTACCTATCAAGAAATTTGTCCATTTCTTTCAGATGTTCTAATTTTGTGGAGTGCAGGCTTTTGAAGTATGACCTAATGATTCTCTACCTTTCTTCAATGTCTGTTGTTATGTTCCCCTTTTCATTTCTGTTTTTGTTAATTTGGATATTCTCTCTCTCTCTGCCTTTAAGTTAGTTTGTATAAGGGTTTGTTTATCTTGTTAATTTTGTCAAGGTACCAGCTCTTTGTTTATTGATTCTTTGTGTTGTTCTCTTTGTTTTTATTTTATTGATTTTAACCCTTAATTTGATCATATTCTGAAGTCTATTCTTCTTGAATGAGTTTGCTTCTTTTTGTTCTAGAGCTTTAAGTCTAGAACTTTTTTGCTGTTAAGTCACTAGTGTGAGATTTCTCTAAATTCTTTATACAAGCACTTAGTGTTATGATTTATGGAGCAGGTGACCCTGGCAGGTCCCACTTCAGTGAGTGGGACACAGACAGATGTGCCATGTGTAGAGAGTTTGGGTATAGTATTTATTTAGTGAGTATTGGGAAGGGAAAAAGGGAAAGGGGTTATGAGGAAGAGAGAGAGGGGGAGAGAGAGAGAGAGAGAGAGAGNGAGGGAGGAAAGAAGAGGGTGGGAGAAGCAGAGGCTGCTTCTTCAGAAGAAGAACAGAGAGAGAGAGAGAAAGAAGGAAGAGAGAGACACAAGATCAGCTTGCCTTGGCTGGAAGGGGAAGATTGTGAATGGGCAAAGCTTGTCTCTTAAAGGGACAGGGTATCCAAGTGACAGGGCAAGCCAGCATAATTATAACAGTCCCATATTTATCTTATAATAAAAAGGCTAGGAGTTAGGCGTGGAAGTTTAAGTGGATGAGGGTATCAAGTTCTCAAAGCTACTTCCTGCTGATTTGTGGACATTGGAGTCTTGGAACCTGAAAAAGCTGAGATGTTGGTCAGTTACAGGGTAGCTGGTTGTTTTACTCATGTCCAGGATTTGTGGTATAGAGCTGCCTGGTTTCTCCTAGACCTGGCAAGGTGTTGACAGAGCAGAGCGCAAGGTTAAGTTTAGGAAGAAAAAAAAATTTCTTTAGGTGCTGGTAATTGAGGAGAAGGATGTCAGGACCAGGGAATTGAGAGAAGGGTGTATCTGACCAGTTTAGGGCAAATCCTTCAATTCCTGGAACTCACAGGAATTCTTTGAGTTTGTGAAAACACAAGTTTTAGACACATACATTGTATAGACAGCAGCATATTTATGGCAGAATGATTGTGACAGATGTTTTTATACAATGAAAAGTATCTTTAGAAAACGATTAAGGAGAATTTAAAATCTTGATCTTGCACTAAAGTAGTGGTAGCACTCTGCCAGAGTTAGATTAATAGCTTATCAGCACATTATTGACAATGTTAATACTATGAATGGCAGCATAATGAGAGAGAACATTTTGATAATTTGCATTTGTCCTCAGCCAAATAACTTGCAGGCATACACCTTATACCTCCAAACACCTTCTTGCTCTGAGCTTTGCATGTTAAAACACTTTTATTTAAACATGGCAAGAAGTTATACTGAAATTTGTTTTGTGAGGTTGTCCTTTTTAAACTGACAAAACCTCTCAGCTGTCAAATAGCATCAGAGATCTTTAAGAAGGATAAAATTTTACTTGAGTTAATTATTTTTTACTTTTTTAAAATTGATTTAAAAAATAACAGATAACTTACTCGATTGGCTAGCTAGAGCCACTCCTCAGGGTCCTCCAATGAGGGCAGGGGTTTTCAGGGCTGCATTTGCCTTTCTTTGTTAGTTCAGGGCCTGCCAGGCTTGAGAAGATCCTGTGGGCTAGGAATCTGTAGTAAGACAAGCCTACCTTGCCCTGAGCAACTAGGCAGTTGATTCTAATTCTCCTTCATCCACATCTGGAAATCTTCAGGAGTTTAGATGAAAGGCAGTTCTTCTCAGTGGTTAGCACTTTGATTTGATGAAACGAATTGTAGATAGATGTTGTATTGTGCCCATCTGTTTTCTGTTTTCCTTGGAGGAAATGGGGTGATATTGCTAGAAGTCAACCTGTTTCTGTTACAAAAAGTCTTTTCATAATTAAACATTTAAATGCCATATTCCCCAGATCTCTGAGTACTTGAGGGCTTTTTATCTGGTATAGATAAGTTATGCCTCCAACTATGGATAAGCCTGTCTAGGGTGGGATACTCCTCCCCCCATTGCCCACTCAAAATCTCTTTATCTCTCCTATCCTACTTCTGGAACTGCTGCCACTATGCTATGTAGCCCTGAGTGACGGTACCAATGTTATGACTTCTGGAGCTGGTGACCCTGGCAGGTCCCACTGTGGGTAGGAGAGGATGTGGCGGGTGGGAGACAGACAGATACCCCATGCAGAGAGAGCTTGGGTCCAGAGTTTATCTAGTGAGTTTTGGGGGGAAGAAAAAGGGGGTATGGGAGAGAGAAAGACAGAGACAGAGACAGAGAAAGAGAAGAAAGAGGTAAGAGGGGAGGAGGAGAAGGCAGAGGCTGCCTCTTCAGAAGAACTAACAGAGAGAGAAAAAGGAAGAGAGTGGGTGGAGCTTGTCTCTTAAAGGGACAGGTTACCCAGGTGACAGGGCAGGCCAGTATAATTATAACATTTAGTGCTATTTACTTTTCTCTTGGTACGGAATTCATTGTTTCATTTTTGTGTGTTGTTTTCATTTTCATTGAATTCTAGGAAGTCTTTAATTTCTTTCTGTATTTCTTCCTTGACCCAGTGGTAATTCATTTAAGAATTGTTCAGTTTCCACGAGTTTGTAGGCTTTCTATAGTTTGTGTTGTTGTTGAACTTCAACTTTATCCCATGGTGATCTGTTCTTCAGACTGATGTGGGCTGTACCTGTGCCTAGGGAGTCTGTTAGAGGTACAGGGAATGGCTGGCCACAGGGATGAGGTTGGTGTGAGGTTGGGCAGTGGAGTGGTTCTCGGGGGAACAGATTCCAATGGGTAGTGGTATGCTCTCTTACTTGCTTGCTGGTTGATGGGGATTGCAGGCCATCATTTATTTAAGAGCTTTTTGGAGGGGAAGACTGGTTCTCCCTATGTTTTCCTAGCTAGTCCCAAACTCCTGTACCCCAATTATCTTCCTACTTCTGCTTTCCAACATTGCCACACTTAGTCCATTGACTATGAAAGCTCTTACCATGCATTTAGCACCTTCAATTTGCAGCCCTCCTTGCCTGGGAATTGTGCAGTCCAAGCCTGTTTCAATGAAATCACTTAAAACATTGTGGTGTTTTGATTTCATTGACTCTTGCTTTAAAAGATTGTCCTTGGAGCTACTGCTGCTTTTCTTTAGTCTCTCTTATTAAAAAGAGCCTGAAATCCCCAGACTTTTTCATTTTGATTTCTTGCTTTGTGGCCTTGGCAGTAGGCATTTTGCTCACATATTGGCCAATTAGTTTCTCATCCTCTACATTTATACTCTTAGTTCCCTAAGGTAATCATGCTGTCAGCATGAACACAGTCCACAAAAATCAAGGTGAGGCCTTTAGAGTGGGAGCAATTAGGAAGTGCCTCACTTCTTTTCCCTTGGTTTCCATGCAAAAATAGTGTCAACATATGTAGTCAGCTGGCTGGAGCCTCTGACTTGAGTGTATAGTCATGTTTCTGTCCCTGGCATATATTATTTGAGCAGGTGGAATACACTAGAGAGGATATTTTAAACAATCCTATTAGGACAACTTTAAAGAAAAGTGAACAGCTCCATTGCTAAGAAGAAAAGCACATTCTTTTTTATGTAGGTCCCAGACTGTATAGTTCCAAATTCTCCTTTGAACACCAAAAATAGAACAGGCTAAGTGAAAATAAGCAGATGTCTTAATTTAGGTCCTGAGCAAGGCACCAAAGCTCTGAAATTAAATGTCCAATGAGTGTGGTGAACAACATCTCATCCTGTGGGATGCTTTCTTTGTAAGAGTTCACAGGGGGCAGACACCTCTCATTGCAGGTGTCGCGTTCTCTCCGCAAATCTGTTTTTCTTTAAATTAAATTTTGAAATTAAATTGTTTTGAAATGAAATTATTTCTAATGATATCGTGCTTTACTCACTGATCATTGCCTAGCCCAACAGTCATCAGAGAGGCTTCACCCAGCAACTGATGGAAACAGATGCTCAGACCCACAGCCAAATATTAGTCGGACCTCAGAAAATCTGTGGAAGAGGGGAAGGAAGGATTATGTGGACAAGAGCAGCCAAGGACACCACCAGATAACACACAGTCAACCAACCTGGGCTCATGGAGACGCCCAGAGACTCAACCAACAGCCTGAGTGCTTGCATTGAACTGACCTGGCCCTCTGTGCATGTGTTGTAGTTGTGTGGCTCGGTCTTCTTGTGGGACTTCTGGCCAAGGGAGTGGGGGCTGTCTCTGATGCTGTTGCCTGCTTTTGGAACCTTTTCCTCCTGCTGGGTTTCCTCATCCAGTTCTAATAGGAAAGGAAGTACCTAGTCTTGCTGTAACTTGATATCATGGCTGGCTGAAGTTTATGGGAGGCCTGCCCTTTTCTAAGGAGAAAGAAAAAGAGAAAGGGAAGACAGGGAGGAGAAAGGAGGAGGTGGTGAGGAAGGACTGGAAATAAAGGAGGGAGCGAGGGGGAACTGTGATTGAGCTGGGAGGAGATTAATTGATTAATCAATAAAACGGTCTCTTTGTAAATCAATAAGTTACCTGTTAATTATAAAATCAATATAACAGAATTAAAGAAAGGAAGAACAATGAAGAAATATCATCATCTTTAGCCTCTGAACTTGAATATGATACAATCACACTCTTTTCTAACTTTTCAGGACAAAGAATATCTGTTTTACTAAATTGAAACCATGGGATTCAAAGAGTTCCAGTCTCTTCTCCCCTACTATAAGTCTGGGCACAATGAAACCACCAAACTGGACCATTCTGTGGGTAGAAAGAAAGGTTTGTTTAGAGAAACTCAGACTGCCAAGGCTGTCTCTGGGGGGTGAGCAGAAGGTATAGCAAAAATGGGGAAGAACCTGCCAGCTTCAAAGAGACAGATTGTGGTGGGAAGGAGCCGTCAAGTTGGATCAGCCTGGGAGTTACAGCGGTGGGAGGTGGGCGTGAGAATCAGGGTAGCCTGTGGAGTTAGATCTGCTGTGGACAAGTCTGAGCTAACAAAGAACTACATGCCTCCTTGTGGACAGAGCTGGCATGAGGGACCAATAACGGTAGTAAGGACTTTTCCGGATAAACAGAAAACTGCTTCACGAGGTTGTGAGGAACGCTGAGAGCAACTTTCTATTTATCTGCCAGCAATCTTCCTGTTCACCTAGTCAGACTCCAACCTGAGCTGAGCCCAGACGATCATTTACAATATTATAAGCAGTGCTGAAGTTTTGGGGGGCTGCTTTGGACCTAATACCTACATCATGTTTGCTTAAACATTCTTCACTTTAAAAAACATTTGTGTGCATGAATCTTGTTCCCAAGTTTTTACTTCGATAGCATGTAAGAGTTTTGAAGCTGTCACTCCTATTTGCTTGCAGTTAATTCACAGCAGAAGCAATAGTAGAGTCACTGTCATTTGTGGATGCAAGAACTGACAGACATTCAGGAGAGTGTAGGCACGCTTGGCTGTCGATAGGTGACCCACCCCTTCCTCCGTGGCCTTCTGTAGAATCATGTTCTTACTGAGTTCCCAGAAACAAAATACTGGGCCATAGGATCCTTTGATAACAAGCTCGTGCTTCCAATATTAATTGCTTGAATTTTGAGTTCATTTCAAATTTCTACAGCTTCTTTTTAAAGTGGCTTCTTCTGCTTAATAAAGAAAGCCCATTCTTGAACCTCTTGATTCCGTATCAGCTTAATTTCATTTGGAAGGAAAAGTGGTTTTGGTTCACAATTCCTGATCACAGTCACTATTGTGGGAGAATTCAAGGTGGCAGGAACTGGAAACAACCCGATATCCACAATCAAGAGCAAGAAGGAAGAGTCAATGGCTGTGTACTCACATCTGGCATACTCACTTTTCAGACACTGATGCCACCCGCAGTGAACAGGTTTCCCCACCATGATTAAAGCAAATTGATAGAATCCTCCCACAGACATGACCTAAACCGATGTGATCTAGACAACCCCCCCACAGCAGCACCATGTAAGGTACTATATTATGCTTGTTACTCTAGTTCACATACTCTTAGCCATATAATACATTATCTTCCAAATTCACTGCAATTAATTTTACACTTTGAATATGCACTTGAGTTTCCCCATGTGGGGTCTTTGCATATGATGCTACTGTGTACCTGGCTGCTGTCTTGGTATTATTAATGAATAAGGATTTCTAAGGAAGAAGATCTATCACAATTGATATAATTATAGGCTCTTGATTCCTAGGAATAGTCCTGGCTTATGCTGTTGTGCAATGTGGTTAGGAGCCTCCAAAATATATTTATGCTAGTCATTGTTATTTTTATTTTCCAGCTCCAGTAATGTCAGACAGTTTTCAGTGATGGGAATTTATGGATTGCTAGCCAAGGGACTCCACATCCTCAGCACCACACTGACATCTTTCTCCCTTGTACTTCAGTTTGACTTTGTCTAGATGCTAACAAGACTGGGAGTTTTCCATGTATTTATTGTCCCTTTTGAGCAACAAACCTATTGGAAAATTCTGGTTTAGAGCACATGCCTACTTTTCAATTGTGTAATAGTTGTTATTCTGATAAATTTGTTTGGGATACTTTTGATAATATGGATATGAGTCTTTTGTTGATTGTGAGAATTGTTGATACATTTTTTCACTCCTATTCCTTTTTCTTTCCCATCATTTCCCACTCCTTCATTCTAATATTTTCTCTCTTTCTTTCTCTCTCTCTCCCTCTCCCCCCTCCCCTCCCTTGGTTCCCTTTTTTTCTGTGTTCACTGAAGGTGGAACCTGGAGCCTTATGCATGTATCCCTTTTATCCACTGTTTTCTGTACATCCTTAAAAACTATGTCTTAAAATATGAACTAGTCTGTTTCTAGATGTGGTATCATAAAGTATATTTTGGGTTTTTTCATCCAGATTTCCTGGCTCATAACTCTTGACCTAAATCACAGAAATTAAAATTTCTCTTCCCAAAGGCATTGGGAACTCTCATCTTCTTCCACATTTAGTTTGTCATGAGACATGCTGTGACATATCTTGTTCAATAGTAAGTACGAGACTCTTCCAATTCCCGGGGCTTCCTGTGTTTTACCCATGAGAAAGGAATGCTTAGAAATGCAACACAAAGACCTTGCAAGGTTTCAGCATCCAGTCTCACCGACAGTATCTCTGCTATGAAAAGTGTTAAAGTCTCTGAGGCGAGTTAGGAAGATGCCTGGATAGCAAGGCACATAGGGTTTCTAGTGGTGGTTCCTTCAGTGGGCACAGATGCTCTGAACCCTTTCTCCCAGACCTCTCCTGCATATCTCTCCATCTGTAGGCTTTGTAGTATCTTTTATTGAGATATGTTCTCCTGAGTTTTATTGGAGCTTTGCAAAGCTGTGAGTTGAACCTAATGAGATTGTAAAGGGGACCTTGATTTAGACATATTAGCCAGAAACATAAATTAAACAACTTGGGAGTTGTAGACAGTATCTAAAATGTGGGATAAACTCAGTTTGTGGTATCTGACATTAACTTCAGAACCGGTCTCAGAATAGAACTCACTGGTGTCCGTTACATAATAGATTACTCACTCACTGGTGGTGAGAAGTCTCACCTTTCAAGCTTACAAGCATCTTCTGTAATGATTGTTTTGAAGGAAAAGCACAGGAAAAGCTCTTTCTCCTGATAAATCTGTCCATTTGACTCATCGCTAATGCATTTGTCTATTCTCTGAACAGCATCATGCTTTCTGAGCTGATGTGCTCAATTCTAAGTCCACATGGATGTAAGAGGAAATTCTTTTTCTCTGACCTTTAAAGGTGTCTCAATTGTTCTTGTTTCTTTGATTTGCATCTTAAATTTAAAAATTGCATCATTATTAATATACTTCAAAACACACTTATCTGGGGCTTTTGTGAAACTGAATATATAAATTTAGGGAGAACCTCCATTTCAAAAGGTGAGATTGTGTGCCAGATGGCTCAGCAGCTAATAGCACTTGCTGCTCTTGCAGAAGATTCAGGTGTAGGTCTCAGTACCCACATGGAACAGCTCTCCTTTAACTTCACTTCTAGGGTATCTGATGTTCAGTCTGGCCTCTGCATGCACCTGCACAGTCAGGCACACACAGGTCACAGGTATAATATATATAATATCATATATAACATATAATATATATTATATATATATCAATAACTAAGTATTCATATGGAAAATTGTTTCTGAAAAAAGAGTGGATGCCAATAATAATAATAATAATAATAATAATAATAAATAAAGATCTAAAGTTTTAAATTATAAGCTACTGAGGTAAAATAAACTCTGAACTTCATGTATCCAACATTGATATTCATGTTAATAAAATAGTGATCACCATGTTATGTTGGGAACTGAAATGTCTCAGAAAACCTATGAATCAAAGGCTCTGTCTCCACACTGTAAGATTATAGATTCTGTAGGTGGTTGGATCTAGTGTGTGGAATGTAGGCCACGGAGGTCAGGTCCTTTAAACGGATTCTGGGACCCCAGGCCTTCTTTTCTCTCTGCTTCCCAGCCACTATGAAGTGTGTGCCTTTGTCTTCATTCATTCATCACAGCACTAAAGGAATGAAACCGATTAATGATGGACCAAAACCTCTCAACTCCTTAGCCAGGGTAAAGCTCTTTTTAATAAGTTGGTTACCTCACAGTGATAGAGACGACAAAAACAATCACCTTGCTTTTTATAATGCAAATAAACCTGAAATATGAAGCAATCCTCTCCCTCCAAAAATTTCAGTAGTGTTCTGTCTGAAGATATACCACTTGCCTAGAAATTCTATTTGCTTTGTTTTTGGTAAGGAATGTTGCAGGTGACTTCAAACCTCGCCTCCAGAAATGGATTTTTAAGACAAACCTTCAACAACTCCTGGCACCATACTGCCAGATTCCCGTCTCCCAAGACACATTTATTCAAGTGGTTGGAAGTAGTTTTTCCAGTGGTAGCTTAGTGACAGGAAGAGCCTTCAAAAACAGCAGATGCAAGGAATTATCCACAGTTTATACATGAAAAAAATCAAAGCCAAAAGCAGGTAAGGGGCCTGGTTTACCCCACACAGACAGCAAGCGACAGTGCTGGCGTTTGAATTTGCAAAGACTAGCTTGGTATCTGCACTTGGGAACTTTCATACAATACTGCTTTTTACTCCAAAGCATACTTTTCCCAGCAAATAAAGAATTCAAAACCACATAAAGACATTACTAAAAAAGAGAATTACAACCAATCTCACTCATGAACATTGATGCAAAAATACTAAATAAAATACTGGCAAATAGAATCAAAGAACACATCAGAACCATCAACCACCATGATCAAGTTGGCTTTATCCCAGAGATGCAGGGATGGTTCAACATGCAAAAATATGTCAAC
>LOJH01021411.1:0-18313 GCA_001685095.1 Ellobius talpinus | reverse complement strand
ACTTAGGTAATATTATATCCTTCTGGAGTCTTTGATGGAGTTGAAGACTAGATATTTATAATTATAGTTTTCCTTAGTTTTGATAAAGATAAATTAGATATGAAACTTTAGATTCACAAAAATAGGATAGATGGTAGATTATTTTCTTTAATTTTTCCAGATACAAATATACTAAATACTGTAACTGTAATACTTGCTTAATAACCAGTTTGTTATATGTAATTTTTCTATGTTAAAGTTACAACCTTCTTTTTTAATTAGACATAAAAGTAGAGATAATGTGGGATGCCCCTCTGTATGCTATGACTTATGGCAGGGCAGAAACTAGGTAGGCAGGAAAGCCAAACTGAACACAGGGAGAAAGAAGGCAGAGCTGAAGGAGATGCAAGCAGCTTCTGGAGAAGCAAAATGTGAGGCAACAAACCATGAGCCTTGTGGTAAAATATAAACTAATAGAAATGGGTTAATTTAAGTTGTAAGAGCTAGTTAATAATAAGCCTGAGCTAATAGGCCAAACAATATGTTACTAATATTAAGCCTCTGAGTGCTTATTTTAAAAGTAGCTATGGGACCAGCTGGGTAAGAAACCTCCAGTTACAAACGGCCGTAGAACCTCATCACTTTTATATTTATTGTTTGGTAAGATTTTGATGACTACATATATAACTGTTTCATGGAGTCACATTGCATTTCACTCCTGTATTAATGCAACATGGAAACCAAGCGACAATAGCAAAAGAACCTCAGTTTGCCCAAAAATCTGGCGTAGTGTCTGTGCTAGGATTTGAACAAGAGTCTGTACATTAGTCATATGTAAACTTCAACTTGGGAACTTCTGGAGATAACCTTAGTCATGCTTTGGGACAACCAGAAATGGAGTGCCAGTGGCAGCAGAGAGGACTACTTTATCATCAAACAGGAAGCTAAAATTAACCCTGCCTTCCTTAAGATGTTTGGTCAGGCCTTTGTCACAGCAACAGAATAATGACTAATAGAAACTTTTCTAGATACTGAAGTGGGAGAAAATGGCATAACTATTAGCTCCTAGAATCTTCAGCTCATAATTAAATATCATACTGGTCACCAGGTTCAGCTTCCTAATTTTTATAAAGAATCGTTGTGAAGAGAAATAAAATTATTTTTTTCTCAATATCTTAACTCGAGAGAGTATTCCATGAAAAATATACAGATACTGTACACACACAGGGTGAGAGTAGATACACATCTACAAATCAAATGCATTTCTTTTATCTTAGCCTGTCTTTCCTGCAGTCTACTCATGAATAGGCACATGCTCCATGAAATCTACTACAGATGTTGAGGCCAGAGTCAACGGGACATATCTGAGTGGTCAGCTCATCTCCTTTTTGTTGCCAAATAAAGATTTCAAATTCAAACCCTTCAGATTCTGGTAGGGTACAAAGAGTATGGAACAAGCCTCATCTTATAAGAGGAAAGCATTAGGCCCAAAATAGGTCAAAACCACAAGGTCTGACATGGCATAGTCACTTAACACTGAGGAGACTGATTCCTTCTCCAGTTTTCTTTATTCAGTTTTAAGCAGTTCTTTCTGGATGTTAGGATCCTGTTGAGTCATGGGCTTTCCACACAGCTGGACTGACTCATATACATACATTCATACATACATATATATGTATATGTGAATATATAAAAATTTTTACTATATAACTTTAATTATACGAAAGGTTTATATATACAACATGCATATTATACACATAAAAAATAAAGTGGCTTATTATATAAAAGTTGTGTGTGTATATATGTAATATATACTTTCATAGCATTTTAGCAGGAAGTTTAAAATTAGGGAGCCATGTAAAACACTCTTGGTATTATTTGGGTGTTCTGATCTGAGTTCAAACTCTTTAGCCTTGAGTTCTCTACACAATAAGGGAGCTGGATTCATCAAGAAGTAACTACAACAGAGACTAAGCAACCCTCCTTGAGGATTGATCAACAGTTAGTGGTAGCTAGTGGAGAAGACATTATGAGACACCCACCTTCCCTAAGCATTCATAGGTAGCTAATGGTTGGTGGTAGGAGGGGAGACATTTCCTTCAGTGGCACATCCACTGGTAAGGTGCCCATGCTCCTGTAGATAATTCCTGACCCATGTTCCTCTCAGTAACTCCCATTAAACCCATTGGTTCACAGACAGAAGATAGGAAAGCTGAGGGAGGTGAAAGGGCTCAATGGGAGTGAGAAGGGGAAAAAAGAGGATACTGGCATGGAAATATGATCAAAATACATTTATATGCATATATGAAACGTAATAATGAAATCCACTATTATGTATAATTAATATATACTAACCAAAAAGATCTTTTTATAAAAGGAAAAAGGAACCATTATGATGAAACTGGGGCTGGTGAGACGGCCAAACCTTAAGACCCAACTTGAGTTCATTGCCTTTCAGACAGGAGACACACAGTGAGTGAGTTTCACAACATTTGCAAGCTAACAAGGTATATGTGGAGATGAGCCATTAGTGTGTTTAGAGTCTGAACAGCGAGCGTACCAGTACTGGAGTGCTCCACGGGCATGCTCCTAACAACCTTAGGGTTCCCATTCCTTCCCATGACCTCCAGTTGAACTCTGCCCACACTGTGCTCTTCTGCACGTCCCATCTCCCCTACGAACTCCAATTTCCTCAAAGGCAGTGACCGAGTTCCACTTTGTTCTCAGTCTCCTCTCCACGCCACAGCACAGTCAGTCTTGCCGGTGGGCGCTCAATCAACAGCAAGCGAATCGCAATCAAACGAGATAATTGCAGCCTTTGCTTTGGAGGGAACCATGGGCCCGAGATGAAACAGCTCCGGAAAACAAATCAACCCACAGAGGTAACAGATGGTAGTGGGGTTTAACTTCCGCATATGACCCGTACTCAAGAAATATGGTGGCATCAGGGCGTGCGTTGAGATTATTCACTCTGTAACGGTGTGAAACCAATATAAAAGAGTACACGATCCAATTTATTAGGAAAAGCATCACACTTCTAAAAACGTGCCCCGCTTATGCAGAAATAGGCAAGTGAAGCGAGTTTGAGGGATAACCCACCAAATTATGGCCCATTTTCCCCATACCCTAAGAAGGTGTTATGGTCTCCATTTGGCAATACCAGAGTATCATGCAGCCATTATTTTTAGTTATAAGGAAAAATCTTAATTTAGAAAATAATTGGTTTTTAAGGGTGACAGTGATTGGAAGAGGTCACCAGGGGACTTGATGCAATTGCTCACCCACCAGCAGTCCTCATAGGCAGAGGTGGTGACGACAAGAACGGTGTGCAGGACCAGTACATGTGAGGACCGTGACTGTGTGCCCCGCCCCAGGCTTTTCCTGATGTCATGGATTCTGCTGACAGCCTTCATGATCTGCCCAAGAAGATGATGGAAAGGCAGGTTCCCTGATCCTCCTTCGTGACTTGCATGGCAGGTGTTGGAGTGAGCTGGGAACGTTACCCATCTGTACACGCAAGTGTGTCACGGCTTCGCCTGAAGCCCTAAAGTAATTGTGAGGTATTGAGTGACAAGTGTGCTTGTCCTTTACAGAACTTTGGCCTAGAATATTTTCCACCACAACAAAAACAAAACACACATTAAAAAATGTCCCCAGATAAAGAGATCACGGATTTAAAATTCCCATGAAATGACTAAATTCCCAAACATCTCATTACATTTTCTTCCACAACTTTTGAAATAAGGTGGAAAAAAAAGTTGTCAGGAGTCCTAATTGAATAATAAATAATATAATAAATGAACATATGCAATGCTGAAACAATCATGAAGAGGGGTTTTTTCCTAGCTCAAAATACTCTTTTTTTTTTGTTCTCTGTTGTAGATGACCTTGTAAAAATCTAGAATAAACAGAAACCAACGTAGGAAACAGTCACTGAAACTTTTCACTGGGGGCTGCTGCTTGTGACAAACAGGCTGGGACTCCTGCAAGTCACACGGACAGTGTCAGGCAGCACATGGCACACGGTTCAGAATTAAACCAGCCCATTTCTCTGATCCCCGAAGACCTCTGGGATTGACAACCAGAGACAGATGGTCTGTTGCGATGGCTCCAGTGTGAGGCCAGAACCTCCACGTAGGTGAGCCCTCTCCTTGCCAGGCCTTCATCTGGGCTCCCTGCAATGCACCCTGAGATTGTCTCTGCAAAAGGAACTCTGATGACAGGAACTTGGGGTTGTGGCTGGGGAACAGCTTTGAGCCTGGCATGGTGACCTTGACGTATGACCTGGGGACAGATCTGGATGGAATGGAACTCTTCCAATGGGTTGTGTGCTGTCTGAGCCTGGTAGGCCTGGCTGGGGGGAAGGATGGCTTCTGTTTCTTTGGCACAATGCTCTCTGCTTCAGCATTTCTTTTGCTATTAATCACATTAGAATGGTCTGAGAAGCATCATTTGCTTTTTTTAAAAAAATGTTGTTAATAACATAGTGGGAAGATTATGGGGAAGGCTGTTAAAATGATTAACAGAAGAAAGCCATGAAGACGATCAGTTTTTAGGTTTTATATAAAGTCCTAGGTGTGTGTGTGTGTGTGTATGAAATGTATGTTATATATACATACATATAATTATATACATAATCTATAATAGCCATTATAATTCTCCACACTGATGACATCAAATAGAAATCTATGAATTTCCAGCATCTTGCTATATAATAACATAAAGTCTTTTAATATCTTTTAAGAAAAATGTGATAAGGAAGTTTGGGGAGTTGCCATAAGGCCCCAAACTTCTCAAGTGAGATCAGCGAGGCAGTCAGATGCTGGAGTGATAACCCAAAAAAATCTGCGCCTTCTATGTTTAGAAGAAGTGATATTTGTGAATATTTACCACAGTGCTTATGTGCACTAAGTTTGCAATAACTGACTGACGGATCACACACTGAACTTCAGAACCAAGGAACCACTGGGTACCATCCTGTTTCTGCACTCTTGACCATGTAGCTTGCACACTGCTATTTCACATCTCTTCCATTTTTCCTTTGGCTAACTCCTTCCTGAACTTATGCAGAATCCTTTTAAAGAAGCCATCCCTGACTTCGGTACATCCGTCTTCAATTTGCACACAAAACCTTTCTGACTTAACGAATCTTTCCGCTCTGGTGATCAAACCACTGATTCTTTGAATCCTGCTAAGTCTCAGTCTCACTACCCTGTCCTGAATCCATTCTCCTCCTGATGAGGATCTAAATAACAGAAATCAAGTACAGTTTAAGATAAAAAGTGGGAGAGATCTGGTACAGCTCTTGAAAAAATTATCCAATTTAACTTAAATTGTGTATACGGTACGAGGTAGGTGTGAAGTTCTAGTACCATCTGACATAAATACATTTTATTATGAAAATCACACTTTCATTCAAGTATAACTCAAAGGGAATGAAAAATGGTGTATATGGCCTGCCCATTTGCTAGTATTTGCCATTGTTCTTGGGCCCCTTTTGTGTTTATGAGTAGAACGATATCTGACTTCCATGGTGTTGTCCTGTCTTTGCTTAGAACAATCCAATTTCATCCACTGAAAAATACATAAATAAAATAAAAAAATAGTAATTTTGGAAAGGGAATCAATCTAACAATTATATGTAAAGAGCAAACAAAATGAAAAAACCTTCTTGAGGGCAAGATAGAGAAATGAGCAAGATAGAAAAATGCTCCTACCAGGGCACTGTGAACTTGGCCATGTGTGAAGGAATTTTATTATTTTGCAGCCATATTGGCTGATTTATTCTCAGTGGAACTACCAAACTTGAATTTTAACTTGAATGTGAATTATCTATTTGTCTAAAACAATTTTAGAAGGTGTTATAATAGAGACCTGAGAATCTGAATGCTGACCACTGAAGTAAACTGCTTAGTTTGTCACACTTCCACCAAAACACGTGGGAAAACAGACAAAATACATCTGGTTACTTTTTCAGATGTTGGCACATGGTCTGTAACTGACTGTGATGCTTGCAGTGGGAAACACAAATAAGTGAGTCTTAGGAGTGACCCGATCTTCTTCCTAGGGGTGCCTAACCTTTGCATTGCTGTTGTTTGTTTTGTTTGACAGAGAAAGCCAAACAGAGGTGGAGGTCTTCATCGAGGATGCAGAAATCACAAAGTGTGATTGATGGCTGTCCAGGAAAGGAATCCCAGAATGAGTTTTGAAGAGTTCACAGCTATTTCAACAAAAGTGCCACAAATAAACCCATGTGCATGTGTGTGCACATGTATGTATATGTGTGCATGGGTGTATCATTGTATGTTTATGTGCCGTGTGTACACATATGTATGCAAATATGTCTATGTGTGTATACATACATGTATTCACTTACATTCATGCATTCATGTGTTTTTGTGTGTGCATGCATGTATCCGTTCATGTGTGCATATATGTGCATGTATGAGAGAGAGTGTGTGTGTGTGTGTGTGCACATACCCCATCGAGTCTGCTGCTGAAGTCAACTCTTCATGTACAAAGTTTGGATACAGCAAAAGATAACAGCTATAGACTGATCAATTCCCAGAGCACATACAGAGCTGAACGTCCAACCAACCATAGGCAAAATGAGCTGATTGAATACCTAGAGACCATCCAGCATAGACCAAAATAAACATGTTATGGAAAGAGCTAAGTTATCCTTTGAATAAAGTTTGGTAGATTTTTTTGTTTGTTCTCTACGAAAAATCAAAATTAAGTCCAAAATAAGCATGATATTTAAACCTACACCCAAACACATACACCTGTCCCAACTGTCTCACTAAACAGAGTCAACCAGTCAACCAGCCTTTAAGGAAACCACAAATAGACATCTGATGCTCATGACACTAATATCACACATTGTGCCACCCTTGAGTCCATGGCACACATCTTTTTAATTAGCCAAGGGAAAGAGTTGATCTAATCAGCTATCAAAAACTATCTAATCATCAAACTATCTAATCAAGATTGGGAAACTGCTAGTACAAGGATGTTAAAAGGACAACATGAACATAATCACTTAATAATTAAAGGTTTATGATAACATCTCATGGGATGCCAAATCTGAAAAGTTATCTAAATGAGAAATGTTCTATAGGATCTTCATTTCAAACTAAACACTGTGGAAGAAAATATTAAAGTTCTTGAAATCCAGGTAGTAGAAGTTATACAAACTGAAACACAAAAAGAGAAAAAAAAAGCCTGAAAATAGTCAGAGAATCTCGGTGTCCTGCAGACAACAGGAAATTATTGAAGTAGGAGAGAACAATGAGTACAGAATGGGGGGGCATCTCTGTCATGCCCCCTCCTCCAAGGCTCAGGGGTCATTGTGGAAGATGAGGAAGACAGAGAGTAAGAGATAAGAAGCCATGGGTGGTTTCCAGATGCAACAGGGGTGCTGCACACAAGAGTTAGCATGTGACAGAACACACAAGATCTGTGTAAACTGTAATCAGAGAAAAGTCCAGCTTGAAGAGGGGAGGTAGGCAAGCAGTTCCACCACTAGCTATTGGAATTGAAACCTGTGAAGAGGGGAGAGTCTTTATTTATTTAATTTTTGAATGTATTTCTGGTAGATCAAGCACCAGGGCTCTCCTCTTGGCTGGAGAAAGTGAAGAGACATGCCTTTTCTGATAAGTAGTAATGAAGTTCCTACTACTTCTGTTCAGGTTGAGGATCCAACCATCCCCAAATCTAAAACGCTACACATATGAAGGCTTTGAGCACTGGAATAATGCTCAAGATGTTTCTGATTCTGGATTTTCAAATTGTAGAAGTTTAATTGATGAAATCTGTGCAATATCCCAAATTCTGAAGACTCAAAAATTTGAAACCCTTCTGGCCCCATGCATTCCAGATGAGCGTCACTCATCCAATATCTGAAGAATCTAGGATAGTATTGCTATGAGATTTTAACGTCAGATGAATTAATGTCCATTTAATTTAAATGCATAGTTCAAGTATAGTGATATGTTAAGCCCTAGAGAACCTGGACTTTTCAAAACAGAACAACTATTCATTTCATTCCAAATACAGTTTGCTGAGGGCATTGCTTAATGGTAGGGTGCATGTCCCACATACCTTGGGCTTCATCCTGGGCACTGTAAAATCATAAGATTTAACTCATGGGACAAAAGAATAGAGAAACATTAATGTAGGTGAACTGCTTTGTTCCCAGAGAAGTCTTTCCCAGCCTAGTTAATTCCAGCGACCTCAGTCAGAGTGTCCAAAACTCTGAAGTAGGAAATTTCTACTGATGTGCTAAGGTGGTTGTTGCCTGAGGATCACTTTGTAGCCATTTCATCTGAATTGAAACATCCCCTTCTGGAGGGAGATTCATGAGGATTCATAACAAAGCACAACTTACAAGACTTGAGGACACACACAATTCACAAATTTCAGGAAGTTCCCGAAATGAATGAACCTCACAAGGCCGCTTCCCCAAAGATGTATCAGTACTAATACTGGATAAAGGAGACTCTGGCCTGTCTAGCTGGCTGCAATTCCTGCAGGAAGTATCAAGAATGCAGCATTCACAAGTTCTCACTCCTGCTGGAGTGAGGTTTTTGGCTTGCAGTGGCCTTGAGTTATCCATGCTCCTGTAAGCAGCCCCTCACCAATACTCCTATACTTTAACCATGATGAACTTACTAATTTGAAAGGCTGGATTTTGACCTATCATCAGTGCCATATCTGGGGTAAGTAGACATCTGTTCACACTTCCCCAAGAAGTCACATGATAAGAATATGCATTAGGAAGTGAAAATTGTATTGAAACCTCAGATTAAAGGGAGGTACCATCCAGTCTGAAAGAAGCGCCTCAATGGGCCTCATCCTCAGAAAACAGAAAACTGCTCAACCTCACTCAGTGTAGGTTCCCTAATTTGTCAGAGCATAGCAATGATGGGAACTGAGTTTACCAGGCAGTTAATGGTGGTGGCTCAGAGACCTATGTCTGTAACCCGGAAGATGGATTTCCCAAGCCTCAGCAGGCAGGAAATCCTCTGCAAACAAGTCTTTTGGGTCTGTAGCCACTTACAATCACTTGTTCCATTGTTGAAATTCAATTTGAGAGCCAAACAAAGGAAGAGGGGAGAAAAGCGGTAGATCGCCACACGCAGTTGCAGATGCTCCACTAGGCAACTGCCCCGCATCACCATGGGACTATTTCAAAGTCTGTTTCTTCTTTCCATTGTCTCAAATCAATGGTGATGGTGAACGACGATTGTCAATCCGCTAGTGTCCAGAACGATCAAAGAGAAGCCTGTGGGTCTGGCTGTCAGGGGGCTTCTAGATTGGGTTAATTATAGTGAAAGACCCTGAATTGACTTGGAACCAAAGTGTGGCTCATCCCATGGACTTAGGTTCCAGACTGCATAGAAGTCAATGACCAGAGGCACTCTCAGCTGTCTGTATACTGACTGGGCACAGTGTGACTAGCTGCCTCACTGGTGGACTGTGCATCTGTGAACTGTGAGCCAAAATAAGACCCCCTCCTTCCCTTAAGTCACTCTGGTCAGATATTTGATCAACCAATGAGAAGAAATAACTAATGCAAATTATTTAAATAAATCAAACCTATGAATTTCAAATCTGGAGCTGATTTTATTACTTTTTTTATAAGTTGAGGAAATTTCTGGTTACTCCTTTATAAATGGATACATATTGAAGCAAATAACTAGATTTCATATGAATTTTCAAAGGCTTATATCACCACAGAATAAGAACTATCTGAATTATTGCAGATTTATACAACCCCCCACCTCCTGTTGTCATAGTATTTGTGTTACCTCATTGAGTCTGTAAGTGGGTTTCTGCCCCCAGAAACTTCTGGAATGTCAAGACATCTGGTCCACTGTCAAGTCTTTCAGAAAGAATGGATGGCAAATACCACTTCTCCCCGGGACCTGAACTGAGTGCTACTTGGAGTCAGGGACATGTGCAGAACAGGATGCTGGACTGTAGCCCTTAGGTTTACAAAGCCGTGTAACTGCTGCAGAAACATCCCTCTTGGCATAAGGACGCCAAGCTGTGCCAACTCATTGGCGTTTATTTGGTGGTATTTTTTTAATTTTTGTTTCATGAAAAATGTTTTTTGAGTTAATGAAGAGCTGAAATGCGTTAAAAATAAGAATGTTCATGCTTAGTTTTCCCCACTGTCCCCCATTACGGGACTTGCTAGGATGGGCTAGAGAACTCAGTATTCCTGGTATTTGGCTAAAGGAGTTTTATTTTTATTTCATGGAAAGAATTTCTTCAGCTGAAAATGTCATTTTAGAGTCAGATGCATCCATACTTACTTTATATTGTTCTACCTGACATTGAGCAAGTTACTGAATCTTTCCCCCTAACTTTTCCCACCAACAAATGGGAGAAACCCTCTGCATTAAAGCCACTTGACAGAGAGAAGGACACACAAAAAATCACCTGCTTACTATGGAATTCAGGGGCTCTCAAATATCCCTGTCCTTAATCACTATGTAGACATTTTACCTCCACAGAGATGTCTGCCAACTCAGTGAGATGATAAATGAATATACAGTAACGATAGCAACAATGATTACCAGTGAGGGAAGGGTCTCTGTGCTCTTCTGATGCTGTGGCCTGTTCTCAAGTTCAGGAAATATCAGCTAATAGTCTAATCATAGACCTCTCTGAAGTAGCTAATGTCAACCACAGTAGACATGATGGGGATGGAAAGTAATGGATTTAATACAGATAAAACCAGTAATTTTGTTCTCAATTAGCTACTTACTAAGTGCAGAAATAAACACTAGTCTTGAGAATAAACCTGCAAGGGGCTGTGGAGGCTGCTAAGGTGGTCGCATGCTTTCTACATACTTGAGAATTCATTAAAATGTGTCATGGTTAGGGGTGTGCATTTATAATCTCATGGCTGGGGAGTTAGAGATAGGTGGATCCCTAGGGCTCACTGACCAGCCAGCCCAGCCATGCTGGTGAGTTCCAGGCAAAAACGAGAAGCTATCTCATAAAACAGGGTAGAGAGTAACTGGAGAGACCCCTAATGTTACTAGTTAGTCTGTGTCCTCCACAAACTGTACATACAGCTGTACCAACACAGACAGACACACACACACATGCACACACACACTGTATATCTGACCAGTACATCTGACAAATATATCTAGTCGTTTAATTCAAAGGGTGTGTGTGTGTGTGTGTGTGTCTGTTCGTGCACGCAGGCACAACATTCTACAAGGAGCTGGCAAAACCAGCACTGGAGATGTTTAAGAAAACCACTTCATGGCGAACATTAGAGAACAGTGCAACCAGTCACAGTATGGGCAAGAAGACTCAGCCGTTCAGGCAGCAGGTAACAACCCTGAACTCTGGTCTCAGGCACACACTGCTACACGTGGAGTGGACCTTCTAATACACGGATAAATTTTTGAGACAGTCTCATGCATCCCAGGTTGACTTTAAACTTATAGAGTAGTCCAAAAGTCACTAAACTAGGACTCAAGACTGGGCCATCATGCCTGTTTGTATGCAGGGCTGAGTATCAAACCCAAGGCTCTGTGCATGCTGGGTAAGGGCTTTCCCAGGCAAGTTACATCCCCAGCCCTTGGTTCACTTATCTTGATTACACATTCCACACCATTGTGGTCTTCCTTATAATCTCCCCCTCCCCCAATTAAACAACATCCCTGAGTGGATAAATGAAATATCGAGACCATATGCTAGTCAACAGTTTAAATTAACGGAATTGCACCGTAGGAATCAATACCACAACCCTCGCTCAAACATGTCGTTTTAACAAAAATAAGAGAGGGAGAAAAAAATATATATGCAGTGTGATGTCGTTTCTAAAACATTTTCAAGCCTAAAAAAATACATTTAAAAATTTCTCATGATAAATAGGAGCCATTTTAAACAGTCGCCTAGGAACACACACAGCAAATGTATAACAGTGCTGACTTCTAGGGATGTGTCAGGGAAGTGGGAACTGGGCGACACTCACAGACCAACCAGCAGAGGAATATGCATGTGTTCCCACAGGGCAATTGAAGGAATCTAATGTAGGCTTCAAACTGACTGGTGGGACTGATACAGAGTTGTTTGATTATTTTACTCTCTATTCTTATGCTTATAATTCTCTATATACACGCACGTGGATGAAGAATGTTACTTGGAATAACAAAAACTCAGGTTTTATCTTGGCTGCAACAGAAACAGAACAGTCTCTTTCTGTTCCAGCCCTTTCTTGCTGTCTGCCCTCTCTCATGTCTAGGAAACACTGGATCACACATTTTGGTAGGCTGACACACGGCTGCCTTCCCCTCCAGAGGGAATATCACCCGAGAAGAAGTTCACTGAATGTAGTTGTTGAATTCCATGCTATTTTCACACGGCATTTGGGGTTCTTTATGCCCTAGCTAGATATCCCTGTTAACAATGCATACGTGGACCGTCAGAATATACCCCTGCTCTGTGCCATGGGTCTCATAACCACCATCCCAAGCCATCCTTGACACCTCTGTTCCGTGGTCCAAGGTTCTAAGTATTCTATTTCTTTGCCAGCTGAGTATCAACCTGTTGATGGCAGCCTGATATTGTACAGTGAGCCTGATGATGAGAAGAGACTAATAGTGTTCTCTCCCAGAGTTCTCATCAGCCTGATACTCCAGGGGTACTAACACAATCTATACTACATGGTTTTTTTTGCAAGTTTTGTGGCTATGTAAAACATTTTGTTGAAACACACCAGGCTGGCCTTAAACTTACAACTTTCTTGCCTTGGCGTTCCAAGTGCTAGAATGATAGATGTATGTCCTTTGTCTAGGTAGATGTATTTAATATCTCAGTGGGGACACAGGGGTTGTAGTCCTTATTTTCCCTATGTGACAGGACAGAGGAAGACAGGAGAAGGGACTTGCTTCCTTCCATGGCTGAAGGAGATTCTCTCTAACTGCATTGCCTTCTGTGAGGTGTCCTCCAACCGTCTGCTCCAGTGTCATGTTTCTGATGACATGACTTGTCATTTTTTTGCTTGTTTACACTTCTGCCAGGGCTTCCATCAATGTAGGTTTGGCCGTGATGTCAGTGGGCAAGACTCCATCTCTCCACAACATGTCCAGAAGAACATCCACAGGGCAGCCCCTAACCTCCACAACAGCCCCTGTGAGCAGAGATTTGCCCACCGGAGATTCTTACAGCATCATCTCTCCTTGGCAAAACTGTGGGCCTGAATATTCTGCCCTGCGCATCCTGGACACCACAGTGGGAAGGAAGAGCCCCGTTCTTCTGCCTCCTAAGGGTGGGGAATCTACACACACAGGGAGGGGCTCAAACAGTTCAGATGACAAAATAGCCTCCCCTCCCCCAGGTGCTTCCAGAACAGCTGTCATGGCCATTGGTGTTGGGAGGTCACCCCACCCCCACCCCCTGTTCACATTCTGGGTCAGGTATATTATCTCTCCTCTTTTCAAAACAAGTATTTGTTTTGTTAGTGCGTGTGCAGGTGTGCTATGGTGCACTCACAGTAGATGGGACAACTTGCAGGACCCAGGTCTCTCTTTCCACAGTCTGGGTGCCAGGGGATCACACCCAGTCATCAGACTTGACTGAAGGCATGTTTATCTACTGAGCCATCTCACCAACTTTCTCTCGGCCTGCATTTTCAGGAAGAGTCATAAATGTGTGTGGTGGACATATGCTCAGTTGCTAAGGAGGCCAGAGATGTCTTCTCTCCCTAGAGCCGGAGTTACAGGTGGTTGTGAGCCCCCCATGTGGGTTCTGGGAATGGAACCTGGGTTCTCTGGAAGAGCAGCAGCCCCGCCCCATGCCTCCCCATCCCTGTTTACTATTGAAGGACGGGACCTTTCCAGAAACGGAAGAGTTGACTTGTGTTCTCTATGGGGTTTTCTTTGATTTTCAATTATCATGTAAAACATTAGGTTTCAATGTGGCATTTTCAAACAAAACTTGTTATTGATATTCTCCTCCCCCTAACACTTCTGCCCCCTTCCTCCAGCCTCCTCCACCTCAGTCACATCTTTCTTCTTTCATATTGTGTGTGTCACCTACCCCTCCTCCGTCCTCAGAACCTCTTTTCCCCTCTCGGGGCCCTTTGAAGATTCTTATGGTTCACTTCAGTTGGCGCCTCAGATTCAGCCATCCTGATCTTTAATGTCCCTACTTCATGTCACTACCACCACAGCGGCATGGGCAGTACCAAAAGGACTGAAAACAGAAGCCAGGCAAACCCTTCTTTATAAATTGATTTTCTCAGATGAATTGTTACAGACACAGAAAGATGACTTTTCTACAGAAGGGTAAGAACACAGTGGTCTCTTGGTACCATCAGAACGGCTGATATAGTGAGGTTACAGACAGACCCCAGTGTCAGTCTGTCCAACTGTGATGACACCATGAGGGTTATTCAGAGTCATTCATGAACAGAGTGACAGTAGCCAGGCTGACCTCTGTGTGGACAGGGGGATGTTCCTCACCATTTAAAGACAATCATGGCCTCTGGAGTCTGTGTTGAGCTTGGATGGAGGAGTCTGGACCAAAGTCTGACCTCAATGTAAGGGGTCCACATTTTTGTAGAACACTCAGCTTTCTGGTACTATATCAAGATACCTGAGTAATCTCAGGTATTATGAGAAGAGGACAAGTTGGTTTTGGCTCCTAGTTTCAGTCCCATGATTATTGGCACTGGTGCTTGGAGCTGTGGTGACAGGAAGTTGCTCAGATGAGGGCTGAGATACAGGAAAGAGACAAGAGAAGACCATTAGACCCTCTCCTAGCTCCTACCTTGAAGCCCTCATCACTCCCCTCCACCACAGGGTAAGAAAGTTTGCAGCATGAAAACCTGAAAGTGGGAGTCCTTCACATCTGGGGTTCCCAGCTTCCTCTCACTGTTAAAATATAACAGAAGATGCACCTCTCAGAGAGGCTGTGGAGTTTAAAGACGTGTGTGTGTGCGTGTGTTTGTGTAAGAACTCATAGAAGCAGAGCAGGTCCTCTGCTGCTAGAGAAGAACCTAGGAGCAGGTACGTAGTATCCATGTGCCTGGTGTATAGCACCAAGCTGGGATGCAGACATTTGATTTTCACCTACTTGACCTTTAGTCTAGATACCAACTGTTCAATACTTCTACAAAGGATATTTTCAATTAATCTTCAAAACAAATTTCAAACCTGGTAACGAAACTGTGATTTTAAAAAGAAGCCAGAGACCAACAATAGCAAGAGATGGCACATCACAAAGTCCGTCTGAGTGCTTCAGATGGCACAAATGAAGGATGAAGAAAAATTGAAGATGCAATGGCATATCAGAGAGACAAGGACTGTTGGGCAATTGGAGTATTCGAAGGGAAGTGAGGTGTACCCTGGCTTCTCTGTTCATCTTTTCTTTCTTGGACAAGAGACTTTCCACACGTGAAGATATGTCTCTTCCTAACGCTAATGAGTGGGAATGGAAATGATGAAAGCAAAGGAAATCATCCCTTGGAGCAGGCGCTGCACATGCCTCTTCTCCCTGCACAAGCCTGATCACTCCAGGTGGTACCATGGAAAGGCAGTCTTGGGAAGGCAAGGGGAGTAGGCATCCGGCAGCTGAAATCAGCTACTTAAGACTCCTTGGAATAGTAGATTGAGTGGAAGCTAGGAAACTTCTAGATGGGAAGGAAGTTAAATTCTAAGTGGACAGACCAACCTGAAGTGCTCTCTATGTGTCCCTGAGCTTTTATCTGTAAAAAGCTGGCATGCGCGCGTGCACACACACACCTGTGATTTTACATGAATAGAGTGAGCCTTTACATGAGATTTTACATGGTCTGAGTGAGCCTCCCATCCCACACTAGGAGCTGTCTGGAGCAAAGGCAGGCAGCCGGGACCCTCCACCCCCTCCACAGGTCAGCTGCACCTGGGACTGCAGGCAGCCTGCACCCTGCACCCCCTCCACAGATCGGCTGCACGAGGGACTGCGTAGGTGTGTTTTTCTCCTCTTGTTGATTCGGTTACTGAAAAGAACTTTTGATGGAGACCACATCCTTTGACTGAGTATCAGGAAAGTTTATTAAAAGCACTTCAGAGAACACAATGAAAGCCCAGCCTATCTGATTTGACTGTGCCTGCCCGATGCCTTTCTCTGTCATGAAGTTATAAACACACCTCCGCCATCAGCCGTACTCTCCCTCTTGAAAAGCCGGCTCAGAAAGTGTGCTAAGAGAGAAAGCAGGCCCTTCTGGGGTAAATCATGATGGAGTTCTTTACTGTAGATAGTCTGAGCTCCCCTTCGCACTGCCCGAAGGCACGCCTGGTCACACAGCCCACAGCATGGCCCAGCCTCTGGCAGCTCCCAGGAATGTGTCCCTCAAAAAGAGCAAATAGCTTTCAAAATGTCCTGCCTTTGGTCAGACTTTCTTCATAAAGGTGTGCAGCTGACCCTCCTTCGCCCCTGCAGGGGTTAATCTCATCTTCTCCTTAGTTATTAGTGTGAATGTCATTTCCGTTGGGCTGTCGTCCTTACGTTCAAAATCTGAGCAAGGAGCTCCCTCTAGGCCTTGGAGAATCTCTATAATCTTTGACCTCTACCTCGGCAAGGACCACATCATAGTCACCAGGCTCTAGCCTTTCTCAGCAGGGATAGAAGTCAGGTGGGGTATGAGAACAGTGCGCTCTCTCTCTCGCTCTCTCTCTCTCTCTCCCTCCCTCCCTCCCTCTCTCTGTTGTGTTGTATCTGTGTGTGCGCATGTGTGTGTAAGATGTCAGAGTACACATGTGCATGTGTGCATGGTCTCACGTGGAATGTGGGTGCACACTTGAAGATCTGACTCTCCCACCACCCACTCAGGAACGCTTGGCTTATAGCTGTGCCCTATCGCATGTTTTTTGTTATTGGTGGTGTTGGTGGTGGTGTTTTGTGTTTGTTTTTGTACTGGGTACCAAAACCAGGGCTTCATGCATCTTAGATAAACACAGTTTCTCGACAGAACAGTCACAGATAAGGACCAAACGTTGAGACCCAGGAGCCTGTGGGGGAACATTTCACATTCACACCACAGCCAGGAGCTTTGTGGCCAGTGGTGAGAAGTAACAGCTTAGCATAAGGTGCCCAGCTCATAGTAAGGATGCTGTTCTGGGAAACGCTCACGATCACTGAGCAACAGCTCTCCCACAGGAACCAAAGACACCAGTGATGCTCCCTTTGTAACTAGAGTTCCCTGAGACCTTTCCACCACTGAACTTAGTCAGGAAATGTGAGTGAAAGGACCAGTGGGGAGGTTCCTAGTGCTCATCATCACCAAGTGGAACAAAGGTGACCTCATTGGCAAAGCAATTGTTAGGAAAGGATGGTCTAACTCTCCAGAGACCATGTATCTTCAAATTCAAACAACTGGGAGCAGTTCAGACTTTAGGTGCTTATAGAAACATTTTCAAATATTTCTTCCAACATGAGTTTAACTCGGATCAAAGAGCAACAATAAAAACCAGCCTAGGGTAGAATTGTAGCCAAGAGGTAATGGCACAGCTCTTTCCTCATTGTCTGTGTCAGTGTATGTGTGGATGGTATATTCACTAGTCTATATGTCCATTGAGCTGCCAGGATCCACCCGTCTCACGTGCCAACACCAGGTTATAAACACACATGGCCATGCTGTTTTTACATGGGTGCTCTGGATTTGAACTCAGGACTTCTTCCATTTACACTCTTATCCTGTAAGGCTCTCTTCCTTTATGATTTGACAGAAATGTGTGAAAGGAAAACCAACTGGGATCTAAGCATGAGTTTGAGCAAAAGCCAGTTTTTTCACTTTCGTTTTTGAAGAGTTCCCATAGCTACAGAGGTTAATACCTGGGAAGGTATTTAGAATCTCTGAGCTGCAGCAATCCTGTGAAAGAGAGGGAGACCATGATTCCAATTCTTCTCGGAGCAGCAGGAGAGCAAAGACACGCTGAAAGGGATTAGATGCTAGTTTATAAAAGCCAAGACAAGTGAACTGAAGTCCCTCCAAAGCCTGTCTGGGATGAGTAATTTACTTCTGTAAAAACACCAAGATCTCTTGCCCTGGACAGAGCCATCTCTACTGAGGTTAAAATAGGAATATTATTAAGATGAAAACAGACAGAGTCCTCAAGGGGCAAACAATTCAATGGGTAAAATATAAAAAACAAAGAATCACCCTCTCTGATACAAACAGGAAAACTGAAGGAGATGGTTTTGGCTTCATATATTCATTTATTTGTCTATTCTCTAAGCACTCTGGAATACCCATTAAACTCAAGAACTTGTGATGTAGGTGGGTCATCTGTCTATATGTTACTTTCATTGGTTAATAAAG
>LOJH01021410.1:0-16313 GCA_001685095.1 Ellobius talpinus | reverse complement strand
CACACACACACACACACACACACACACACACACACACACACACACACGACCTGAAAAGTAGAAGGAGAAATTGCTGGAAAAGAGTTCTGCAGTCATAGGCGGGGAATAAAAGTTAATGAGGGTGTATATGATCAAAAATACTATTTTTTAGAATACATATGTCTAAAAATTTATTTTTAAAGGAAAGAAAACATGATCACTTAGTCAGTGATTGCTCCTGGTGACTCAGGTATCATACATGTAGCAGGCAGTCAGCTAGTGCTGCATGGTGGCTGTGTTATGATCCAGCCCCAAACTCTGAGTTTTCAAAAACATGTCTTAACTCTCTTACTCACCGATTAGCAAACTTAGCTGTGTCTTTTTCTTCCTTCTTTTCTTCTTACTTTCTTTTTATTTATTATTTGTGTTTTTCACATCATGTTTCTCGATCCATTCATCTCCCACTCGCAGGTATCTGCCCTCTGCCCTTGCGGCACTCCCAATTGCAGAGAAAATTTTAAAAAAGGTGGTGGGGGGAAGATCTAATCAAGGAAATTGTAGTGTGACTCAATGAGTCAAGTAGTGAACTCTTTTATCCATATATCCTTATGTGCAAGTGTTCACTGCAGAGGGTCATTGGCCTGGTTCAAGGCCTCCAGTTTCTGCTACACATTCGATGCTGGGCCCTCACTGGGACTCCTCTTCGTTATCCTATTGTTTCCCTGTGTCATGGAGATTCTGCAGCTTTGGAGCTGCAGGACTGGTCCCTTCACATGCTCCAGCAGATCACAGATGGGGCAGACGTTGAAGTGGGCTAACCCATAACCCTGGTTCTGGGCCTGGGTAGTTGCAGGGTTGGTTGGTCAGCTCGCCAGCTCTCCCTTGTCCTCACCACCCAGGTGCGCTCTCCTGCATTGCCTTGGCTAGTTCATCCTTTGCAGTGATGAGCAAGGGGTGGGACCAGTTCTCCTGCTTTCACGTCCTCAGGGTCGGGTCTCCCACACCTGCACCTTCAGGACCAGCTCTACCATATTGCCCAGGAGCGGAATAGGGGCCACTCTCCAGAGTGCTGCAGCAGATGAGGGGCAGGGACAGCTCTCCTGCTGCTCTTATGACCTCAGGGTGGCGGACAAGGCGGGGAGGGGCATAGAATCTCTCCTGCCTATGTCATCACATGACAAGGGAGTAACGAGGAAAGCTCTTCCATGCTCACAATATTGGGGCTGGCTCACCCACACCTCTGCCAATAGGGTGAGCTTAGCTATGTCTTAACTGATATAGACAAGACTCGGCTTTACTGGAGTTACTCACTGCACGTCAGACAGACATGTCTCATGGCTGTAGTTTGGACTCAGATCAATTTCACCTATGTGGAGCCTGGAGCCTAACCCTAAACCTTCTGTGGCAAATGGCAGAGGCCTAGCCAACTGAGCTAAAACACACTAGGGCTCCATGAATAAAGCAACAGTATGGAGGAAAAGGGACTGATGAAATTCTGGGGACTTACTAATTAAGAGTGCTGATTATGTATTTCATATTTATTCTTTCCAATCTCAATAAGTATATGTGGAAAGTCTTTCTACAGAAAACTGCCTAGTCGTCACAGCTCTGATTTCTTCTGTGACATGACTTTCTCTGAGTTTCCTACAGTCAGCTTATAAACCACAAGCCTAAGCTGTCTTTTCCTCTAAGATAAAATTTTCAGAAATAATGAAGAAAGCCAGTGAGTCTGTTTTATCTCACTGTAACCCCCTTTCTTTAGATGGCTACAGATGCATAGAAAAATAACACTAGAAAATTCTGTACCACGGGCTTGGATGTCTCAGTTATTACCCCATGAGATGTGAAAAGACTTGAGATATGGAATCTGTGCCCATCACTACTATTCATTAAGTAGGTTAATATTTTATATCGAAGAGAAAATGCTGCCACAAAGTTATTGCTTCAGAAATAGCAGGAAATACTTTACTCTGCGACCTGCAAGTTTTGTATATTCTCTGGAGCTAGGCAAAGTGATCTTGTGAAACACAAACAAGATCTGAAATCTCACACATCTCCACTAGATGACTTGCTCTGGAATCCTGCCTGTTTTCTGCCCACTTCATGATTTAAGACACTGATGATTTATCAGTCCTAGTACATCCACCCGTGCACACACATATGCATCTATGCCATGTGTAATATGCATGCAGTGCCACCTTTGCGTGGACAGATGTGGACATAAACATTGAGTATGGATAGATACTAAAAGCTTTCTAAATTAGCAACTCATTTAATAACAGATCTGCTCCTCACTGTAAAATCAAGAAGCAGAAAATAGTTAGCCCATGCATATCCCCCCCATTAAAAAGTAACCATAGATCTTGAGATTGCATATGTAAATGAATTTATTTAATATGATTTTTCTATTTAATGTGAAACTAAAAGAGCAACAACATCTAAGTTAAACAAAATCATGACTCTTGTCGCTGTTGTGAGAGTCATTGTTCTGTCAAGCATGATGCAATACCTTTAACATGGCCTGAACTCCATAGTTTGCTATGTATTAAAGTAAGCTCATCGCTATTTTTTTCTTCTGAGATGAACATCATAGACTATTCTTATACTTTAAATGTTTGCATGAATATGAAACATAATAAAACTATACAACCAATACATTAGTGGGAAAACAAGAAAGTAACTCCCATACACTCACCGCTTTGGTCATCACTCAGTCCCATTGCAATCTGCTTAATATTAGAAAGTATTAAGAGTGACTTAAAATCTAATTGGATCTGCTGACAACTTGATAAGAAATTATTTGTGTTTTTAAGAATGTTATTCTCATTTCTGTAGACTATTCCTTTGTTTTATGTTATAAGGTCAAGGTGGTTCAAAGAAAACCTGTTGTTCTGATATGAAGAACATATAAAATCCCTTATATGTTAATTTTTGTTGATGCTGGCATGACACTTCATATTAGGTTTCTGCCACAGGAGAATGGATTGTAAAAAATAATTAAGGCAAAACATATTTATTCAGGGGAACATTATTGCTGAACTTTATTCACATAGACAGCAGTGAAACATTTAACCATTTGAACAAGGGCATTTGACTTATCATCTAGGAACGGTTTGTGATTGCCAAAATATGGAAAAGAAGTTAGCATATTGTTAACCTTCAAATGATACCCCATCCTTAGAAATAATTGCTCCCTCTCATCTTAAGTCACAAGGGAGTAACTTTTCTAAAGTGTAGCTTTAATCTATGTAGCAGCTCCATTCTCCCACTGTGTTTCTGGCAGCAACTGTAAGAGGAATAAGGAGTGTATTAGCTATAGGCACTAAAGGTCAGAATGAAATATAAGGTGAACAGTATTGTTTAGGGAAAATGCAGGTATTAAAAATGTTATCAGTATTTTAAATCAAGAGGTAAAAGGGGGGAATTTAGACTTGAACTTACTTGCAAATGGCACCTTTCTGTCTTCTAGTTTCAAGTGGCACATGTCCTCATTTAAACTACCGATGCTCAAGGGCGGGCACATCAGTCTGGTGGTAGAGGTTAAGTGATGCACAAGGAAGTACATGTAGAAAATGAGAATAGATGTTTGAGTAAGAGTATTTACATGATGTGCTGGTTAATTCAGTACATTAATATGAGTAGGCTAAAAGATGTTCACATGCCTGTTGAAACGTGTGCCTACCTGTGAACCTATTTCTGGAAGAGAAATACATATTTGTCAAATGCCTAAATCAACATGCTTCTTTTTTCCATTAAAAAAGCCATATTGGGACAAAGCCCTATTGCAGATGACTTAGAGTTTCCCTTTGTAGAATGCTTGGAAAACTCATGCTGGTAACCTAATTGTTGGAATGAGTGGACAACGAAGTTTGCAGTACCTCCAGGATCAGGGGGACTCTTGGTGGTCCCTGGAAGCTGCAGTCTGAGAATTCTAATGAAGGTCTTGCTTTTCTAGGTGGCTTTCAGGGCTCTCTCTGGGGGAAATGTATTTAACTTAGATAAATTGTGCCTTGCAATGGTGTAAATAGTTATGCCCATGAAATACCTACTTATCCTTCAAACTGACCGCTGATTGCAGAACCGTTCCAATTGGATTCTGACCAGCTGCTCACACCTAGCGATATTATTAAGCCTATCTCTTTTAATTTGTCCCTTTGGGTAATTCCATAAGTCAATATAACCTTGGACAATGAGGCCAAGAAAACTAGTCTCCTAATTTTTCTGAAGTTTTGAAAACTGTGAAAGTCTTATAAAATTTGGAAAGGAATTGTTACCTCATCTCCCAAGCCCTTAAAGCTATCTCATGATCACAATTATCTTTGGATGTCTGCCCACTCCACTCTCCTCTTCACAGTTACTGTGTTATCTTAGTTTGTTCTCAGATACTATGATCAAACACAGCAACAAAACGGAACTTGGTGGAAGGTGGGGAAGGTTTCACTTCACTTTACAGTTGTATTCCATCATGAAGGAAGTCAGGGCATCAGCTAAAGGCAGGAACCTGAGGCAGGAACTGAAGCAGAGTCTATGGGTCCATGAAGGGACAATGGTTACTGGTTTGCTCCCTCAGGCTTCTTCAGTTTTCTTGCTTATATACTCCAGGACCACCTTTCCAGGGATGGCATTGCCCACAGTAGGTTGGACCCTTCCCTATCAACCATCAGTCAAGGAAGTGCTCCACAAACCAGCCTCTAGACCAATATGATGGAGGCATTTTCTCAATTGAGAATGCCTCTTCTCAGTTGACTCTAGCTTGTCAAAAAGTAATAAGGACATACATATATCTATAACACTTAGAAATCTTGAACACAAGCTAGATTCTGTTGTGTATAAATATATCTGAAGCAAATTCTGCAATTTTCTTTCTTAGACACCAAGAATATTTTGTTGTACACTGCAGGTGTCAACTTTAAATATTTGATGAATCAGTTTGCATAATTCTTACAGTTTCTCCACCCTTCTATAGTTTATTAATTTTAATAACTAAAGTACAATAATATATAAATTATAAATAGCCAACATGTTTACTTCTGCCTGTGTCTTACTTAGCATTTTGCACATACCGATATCAGTTCATACTTTCCTCTTTGCAGAATATACTTGTGGACCTGAGAGATGACTTAGCAGATAAAGATGTTTGCTGCCAAACTCTGTTGACTGAGTACAATACTGCAAACTGGCATAGTAAGAGGACAGAACAAACTCCCATGTGTTATCTTCTGACCTACATACGTGGTCCATGGCATTTGTATGACCTGCCCCAAAATCAATATATAAAAGTAAAAATATTTCAAAACTAATATACTTGTGTTTATTATCATCATTCATGTTTATCTATTTCAGTATCATTTATCTCTTAAGTTTGTATTTTTAGTGAATATGGGCATCTATCATATTGTTTTATCTCATGTGAAAAGAATGTCAGGTTTTTTTCAAGCTCAATACTAATTTAGATCTTTTCTGCTCAAATTTGTAAATATTCTTCCAATCTTTGAATTATTTTCTGTTCACTGATATTTGCATATATCTTTAAATCTAGGGCCATCCCCAACATCTCCAGATTCATCTTTCATACAGTGAGACACTTATAGCTGCCTCCACCAAGGAGTTCAGATGTAGAGGGCCAGTCTGTATTAATTACTAAACTGATGGCTTTAGGTTGAATTATTGTTTTTAACATATCTTTTATATATGTGTAAAACCAAACTCTGCCAGTTACCCTATGCCCCTTTTTATTTGCTTATAATGTTTTCCACTACAAATCTACCAAAACTGGTGTCACTTGTTGCATCACTGCTTCCTGTTATCTGGAAGTTGAGGATTCTTCTCTAAGGACATACGCTCCTTCTGAAAATTACCTCAGTTCTCCTGCCAATTGCTCTCTTTACCTGTCATCAGGGTTTGTTCCATCTGCCCACTGTTACCACATCTGTTAGATCTGCATCAAGCTCTTTCTGTTCTTCACACTTCTGCAAAGATCAAATTTGGTCAGTGAGACATCCTGCATTCCAGTCAGTTGTGGGCATCATAGACCCAGAAGCTAACTAGCTGATGTCCAGATTTTCCAATTACTCCATTCTCTGTTTGTCTGGGATGTTTTTGAAAGATCTTAATTATGCCATAATGACACAGTAATTATAATTATCAAAGCAAATTTTAAGCAATTACCTGAGACTCTTAGCCATTTGGACTTATTAATGTTAGGTTCCTTTTTTGTTTTATTACACCTCACTCAGTCTATTCTCTCCTACTATGAATCTTAAAAATAAATATTACCTTTGGCTATTTGTGCCAATCCTCATGCATTATTCTTTTTTTAGTACTTCTTTTTATTTAATGTATAGTGCCCTGCCATTGTTCTGTATGAAAAGCAATTATAACAGGAAATAAACACTTGCCCATGATCCATTAAATGACCACCTCACCTTTGCTTATGAAAACATTAACTATCCTCAGTAGGTCACAGAAAAAGCAAACAAAAAAAACTATAAAAGTAGGAAGGGAGCAAGGGGCTCTGTTGGTATTGGGGGATAAGAGAGAGGGATGGAGGTTTATATGATCAAAGTGCATTACATTCATGAATGGAATTTTCATATGATTTTTAACAACAGTAAAGACTACCACCCCACACTGTTTTGATATAAGGTTTCTAAAGCTTTCTAGAGCAGACTTGGTGCTTGCTTGCACATCTAGTCCACTATATTTTGAACCTGACTTCCTTATATACAGTGTCTGTAAACATGGCTTACATTAGTTACATGCTGTTCCTATTCTTTGAAGTTCATAGAGGACCCACACAATTTAGTCTGATCACTGAAATGTGCCAGCCACGGCTCTGCCAAACTACATTTACATCAGAAGAAGAGAACTATCCCAAGCCAACAGTAAAGTTTCAGAAAAAGCATCTAAATTTTACACTGAGAAAGCCCTTTTGTATATAGAAATAGATACACATGTATGTGTCTATGTATACATATGTAATTTTATTATCATTACTGTTGTGTGTATGATTTGGGGGCTGGGGCACATATGCAACTTTGTGGAGAGCAGAGGCCAATCTGGAGATGATGCTCTCTTTCCATCTTTACGTGGTTCTGGACATTGAACTCAGGTCACCAGGCTGTTTGACAACAGTTCTGTTCCACCTCTATCTACACTACTATTAACACCATTTCTTCCATTCATCCTTCTTCTAGTCTCATATCTCCTTACCTTCCTGCTGTTCATGGCCTTCAGTTGCTTCATTTTCTAAACCAATTAAGTACTAATGATCTTTAGCTTCACAGAATCTTTCATTTAATTGATATATCCACATGCCCTTGCTAGTTGCTTCCTAGTTTCCAGCAGCAACTGGTGGGAGGATAAAAGATCTAGGGACCCTAAAACTGCATAAACAGTGCTTTGGAATTTAGCACCACAGGATTAACCTCTGCTTTTTCTCTTATTCAGACTATGTGATTCATTGTCATTGCACAAAGTCTTCCTCATAGCTATCACTCACATGACAAGAATAAAGAAAGGTGGGGAGGGGGAATGAGTTCATTCAGAATGAAGCACATTCAGCAGAGTGGAAACAATTGGGTCAATATGCAACAAGCATAGAAGCAGAGTTGGCAATGCAAAAATAAGAGTGGAGGGCAGGAGAACAAAGCTATCAGAGGCTTCTTTCAGTATGGACTCACTGCCCCATAATACTGCACCAATTTTGTATCAGTGTGATTCACAGAAATACATGTTTCAAAATATGCATTATTTAGTTTTTTAGTTTATGAAAAGGCTAAAGGTCATGCTATTAACAGCAAACTCTATCATACCATTTCAAACAGGACTGTTGATGAAACAAAAATGTTTGCAGAATGTTTATAGAAAATATAAAATGTTTATACTACTGAACTAGCCTTTTTATGTGGATTTGGTAAGATTGGGAAATTGTAAACTGAAAAGGGCTATCAACAGTTCAACAGCCATTGGGTATAAATCTATTTGGAGAAATCCATAATAAAGAGTAATCTCGCGTCCTTGGGTGATGGTACTGTGTTTTATAATATCAAAGGCATAAGTTCATCTCTTATTTACTATCTATTGTCAAACAAGTGATTGTTATAAGTCTAACTCCTTTGTTCACAGAGCTGAAGACAAGGATTGAGTTTGTGTGACTTGTAGAGAAATGTTAATCAATAAAACTCTGTAAAAAGAAATGAACTGAGACAGGGGAGGAGGCCATACTAAAAAAAAGTATTGCCTCAAAGAAATTCTCACCCCAAGCATTGAAAAGCTCTGGATCACAACAGCACTGAAGAGTTGTCCAGACCTAAACTTTGAATGTATCTTCCATTGATCCCTTGAGAACAGGAAACAGGAAAAATGTAACCAGGCATACATTTCTGAATGTCATGGCTCTCATCCAAGTATCTTATCTAGAAAAGGTGGAAGAATAAACTATAGCCACCAATAGAACAATCGAGAAATAGGCACACTCTACTAGAAGCCTATTCAGTCTGGGTTGAGGCAGCTACCATGGTAACAATTTCTTTTTCACTAAATAAAAGCATGGGTATGATCCAGCCTGGCTCTACACCAAGTCCACATTTTATGGGAAAGGGTGTCTTCGAGTTTTTCCTTATGGCAGTGAATCCTAAACAATGTACTTTACATATTCTGTCCAGCATAATCAGTTTGATTATAGAAGCCATATTTAGGTAGAAAGCAAGTAAACAACTACAAGGCCAAAAATACAACCAGTCAAAGAACAACAAAAGGATGGATATTTTATATTAATGCAGTTCTTACTGAAAGAATAAAGGCAAAAAGACTCATAGGCAACTGAATGAGCTGAGACCATTGAGAACTTGAGTAGGAGAGCTATTATCTCAACACAGGAGAACAGAGCACTAGAGTATTCAGAAAAGCACAATAATCATTAACACAAAGAACATTTGAAAATACAAAACAGATGGATGCATTTCTCTTTCCAAACAGACCCATTGATTAGTTTCAGAGGGTATAAGAGACAGAAACAAATATATTTGCTGAATCTAGAAAAATCTTTGAGAATGTCCAGACTGGAAAATAATAATGGTCTTGTGTATAAGTCTTGACTCATTAAAATAGTCCCCATCTGCTAAAAAGTTATTGTGTAATTTTTATTCATGATCCTGATCTTAGGGTCTTCCTCAAAAATGTGAATGTTTGGCTAAGTCAATACAATTTTCACTGCAACCCTTGTTCCAAAAAGGAAACTACGAACAGAGACTCTGAGATATTAAAGTTATTCTCAAAAGCATTGCAGGAGAAAACATTCCTTTGCCAACTATTTATCTCTGTTAACGTCCCTTGGTTGCAAACAACAGACACTACGTGACCTAACTTGGGGCCAAGCAGAAAGCTTATAGGAAAAGTGCAAGAGTAAATCACATCCTTGAAGAAAAAAAAAAACTGAACAATGTTCTTAGTTAAAGGAAAAAATAGGGCAACTCGTGAGCTTGAGAGGTTTGGAGATTTTTCTCTGTAGCATGATACCATTAGAGAAACTTGTTTCATTCCTGACTTCATTTAAATTTCACCCTTGCGAAAGAAAGATCTTTTCCGCTTGGATCAATCACACTATATAGAGACTAGTGATATAGAAATGGCTGCTGGAGAAATCACAGATACCCATGCAACATTCCCAGCATGTGCTGGCCCTAGCATCAGAACTTGTCAAATTAAGGGTTTTAAGCATGATTTTAGGAGTTGCCACAAATTTTTCTTTATGAAAAACTAGAAAAGAAAGACTATTTCTGTGGCACCCAGGGCTCACGTTCTATGGCTTTTAGTGTTGAAATCTAGGCTTCCTTTGTGAAAGGAAAGTTCTACACATTCCCCTACCCAGTCAACCAAGTTTCAGGTGTCTACAGATTGCTCTCTAGTCTTGCATTTGTCATTCAGATATTGATCCCAGAAAAGCAAGAACCCTGACCTCTACCTGCACAGCCTACACTTAGTAATAAACACCTATAACATGTCTATCAAATGGTGAGTGAATAATTATATATTTTCATCCTACCTTCTAATATCAAGTTTGTATTTATTATTGACACCCTAAAAATGTACAAGCTCTAAATAAATATATGAAGCTCAGATTTTCTAGTTTTTCAACCTGGCAGTAAGCAACAAATGATTCAGTGACAGAAACAAAATTTAAAATTACTTTAAAAGCTTAAATATGAGCTTGCCTTTGCATTTCTTTTGCATATTTATGATAGTCCAAGTATCCAGTGGCTTGAATAATTTCAAGTTGATGATTTCCATTGATTTTGCTAAATGCACACAAGTGTAGGTCTGTGTCTTAGGCAACAAGAAAGGGTAAGTAGCACTTTCTTCATAATAAATCTGAGTCCACTTACCTGCTTGGCTGGACATGTACTTCTTGGATCATAAAATTTGTCCTCTGTGAGCCCCAGGATTGGTAATAATGATGCAAACTTGAATAGACTAGCAGCCCCAAAGCATGAAAGTGATAGTGGAGGGCCTTTCATAAATTTGCTGTCATGTAACTTTCATCAGAATGTTAAGGCATGGGCACTGCAGAGTAGGGCATATATTCACCTTGCAGATGGCGCAAGTGCCAAGTCTTTGGAAGAAATAATCTGGACTCCTTAAAATGACACCATAACTCTCCAAAAGCAGTCATACTCAGAAAGTCCTCTGTAGCTGCCACACATGCAGGTCTGTTCCTAAATAATTGGTATGCATAAAATTGGTAACACATGCGATCCTTGTAATCATCATTAGTCTTCTACGATAGTATATTCTGTAAGCATAGGGTAAATTTTTGCTTGTTTAGCTGCATCTGGGACAGACACATTCTTTGGCATCTCCCTTGACTGACCATACTTATAGTCAGAGCAGAAACACATCATCATGTACTTTTTAACACCGCAATGTCCTATCTCTTTAACAAGGATAGAAGGTTTAGTTCAAAGTGTCTCCCATTGTTTCTCTTAGTCCTTGTTCTGTTCAGCCTTTCTTGTGCCGAGATACACTACGCATCTCAGAGGACAGTCCTTAAGATTCTCTCTACACCCGCAAGAACCACCTTCTGAGTCCTGATTACCTTTCTCCAACCCTGTGAATTTTGCAAATCATTTCAACATCAGCATTAGCAGCACACACTTCTGTGCTGCGGAACAACCATGCCTCTGGCATAGGTCAAGGAGGTGTGACCCTTGACCTGATGGTACACCTCCTTTCCCATTGCATTCAGAATGCTGAGTTGGGGGTTGAAGATCAAAACATCTGCTAGCGCTTGCTCCTGCATGCGGTCTTCTGTCTTGCTCAGCAACTCTCCCGCAGTTGTACCTACACCTTAGGACGGGATGATGAGGACCACATTTGTTTCCTTTCCACAACCACATTCTTAAAACAGAATGGCATCTGGCCCAGTTACTGACGCTTATAACAAAAAGAAAGTTCCTTTTACTGAAGTTCATAGGAAGATCATGTCCAAATAATTAGGAGCCTTAACCAGCACACATTTGAGGTAACAAAGAGATGTGTTTTAAAAATCTATAGGTTTCCCTTTGTTACCAGTCAGAAAGTAATGCCTTTTATGGAGGAAAATATTGCATGCTGGGCTCATGTTCCTGATGATATCAGCACATAATGCTGATAAGATCTGAGCTACATTGTCATTCTGTTTTTTTGTGAGCATTGCATTCATGTATAAATGTTGGAGAAAGAAAAACTGTCTACTCATTTTGAAATGTTATGTCTATGAATAAAATATGTACATGTATTTGAGACTTGGTTTGACACTACAACAGTATATTTAAGATAAACTATTTATCTTTTACAAACACATTTCACTATTTTAACACATCCATTTGTTTCTGGAATGAAGGCAGAGGCATGGGAGGAGGAGGGAGGGAAGGAGGCAGGAAGGAGAGGAAACAGGGAGCTTTGTGTTGTGATATTTCAGCTTCCCTCTTGATGGCAAAATTCTAACTGGAATACGGTTTTGTTATTCTGGATGTCAGTTCACAAATCATGAATTAAACAGCTCAAGCCAAGTGGCACCTAGCAGTAAAACTGGCATTTCTCAAAATATTGGCAGATCGCGTGAGCAACTGTTGATTTTAAATGTTTAATGAGCAATATGTTACTTATTCTAGTAATATTGTTGTGTTTGCCTAACCTTTCTCCGACTGCCTCCTTCTGCTTATTGCTGGAAAGTTTCCAGAATGGAAGGGTGAGCTGGGGGAAGACAGTGTGGACAGTTCTAATGAGGAAAAACTAGAAGAAGAAAAATTCATTAAACTCACCCTCTTGATGGTTGGGGAATCTTGCATTCCTTCTCGGAATGGTAATCTGGGCATTTATACAGTGCTGCAGAACCCAGACATGGGTTTCTTGGCACGTGCAGGCTCACAACAGAGTTAAGAAGAAAACAGGATGCAAGTGTAGGATAGGCATGGTTATGAGGGTCTTCATCCAGAAGATAGACATGTGCCAGGGCTTCAACCAGAGTAAATCAACAGAACAAAGGGGTAAGGGAGAGAAACCACAGAAACTCACACTCTATAGCAGCAGCATTTGGCATCTGGCCCGTTTTACAACTCAACATTACAACCAACACACACTTAGGTCTTGGTGGTACTGGCTGGTGAGACCACGTGTATGGATGACTGGTGTGGGTAAGTCGCTGTAAGAAATGAAAATCCCATACAGGTGATGTCAAGAAACCCTAGACAGACCATGAGTATCAGTTGTTGCCTTAAAAACAATTAATTAGCTCTCTTTATCAGAGAAATTTCTGTTAGCCTAAGTGAATGAGGACCTTGAGGCATTACTATGTTTGAAATCCTCTATAGGGCTAATGTAGATAATTCATGCAGAAGATCTGGAGCAGTAGAGATGTTAAATGGAGATAACCATATGACTGATTAGCATAATAAATTAGCTACAGAGGCAAATCCTGTGCACAGAGCTCTCATTATATTTGGGAACAGAAAGGAATTCCTTAGTGCTGAAAGAATTTAAATGAAAGGAAAAGTATCAATTATCTGTTTGTGGAATTGAGGGAAAGATTTTTGCCATTATATAAATATGCCATCAGGCAGCTGCTGCACTTCTGACTGAATTATGGTATTGTTTCTAAGCTTCAGCAGGAAAATATTGTGTTTTTTTAAAGTCCACCCAGGGTTACACTTTGTAAAGTTCCTTTCATCCGTATATAAAAACACATTTGTATTTTTAGAAGTTTGTTTTACGTAGAATGGAATTGCACCTTCCCTTAATGCAGGCAGAAAGCTTGGTTTTGGGTTTTGAAGTAAAAACCTGGAAATGATGCTAAGTAGGTCAGAACAACAAGGAAAAGCTATGTAATCTGGCAAGCTTTACTCTTAGTCTTTGATCACAGACTCTAACCCTGGCAATGACCCCTCAAATGAATATTCAGCCACGATAGCAGTGGCTCATCAAGGAAAAGCCATTTGTGATTCATCATCAAAAAGTCATAATTTATTGAGTATCTACTACGTGACAGGAAGAGGGACATTTGGAATACTATTATAATTATTCTGCACCCTGAAATAATAGGTTTCTATTTATAAAGGTAGGGCTGCAGTGCAGCCGTTTTGATAACATACCACATTTGGGCACATGAACTATGTAACAGCTTATCAAACCCCAGCTCTAGTATCTCACTCAATTAGAGATTTCAGCTCTGGGATAAGTAAAGGTGTGAACAAATCTTTTTTAAGAAGTGTGAAAATAACATAGATTTGAACGTTAGGCTGAAGTGAATTGGCTGGCTTCCTCTTTTGGAAAGGAGCAAAGATAGCACCACTTCAGAGGAGAATATTGGGAGGAGAGCTCAGGAGTAGGTTGTGATCTCGAGTGAAAGTAGCAGAGCGTTTGTTTCCTTCCACTCACTGACCAAATCCTCTTGTTTCTTTTCTGAAGCTGGAAAATAAAAAAAAAACAACCTCACAATATCTTCTTATCCTCTCATATGATTCTTATTAAAATGACTTCAGATGATAGAGGTGTGGGAAGTTTTAAATTTCAAATAGCAATCTTATTAAACACAATTTGCTCTCATTAAAGAGTCTACTGTGTGCTGAAAAGTCCTTATCCAATAACAAACCATTTATCCCTCAGATCTCAATGTCAGTGGCTTTTTTATCATGTGATCCCTTCCCACAACAATAGCCAAGGGAAATCTCTCTTTCATACCAGACATGTTGTATTCTCAGCTCCAGTCAGAGTTGTACCTGACGCTTAGTCAACCATACATACAAGCTTGTGACGGGTGCGCCATGGACGTGAAAAAGGACTGGTTTGTTCACTACCGTGTGTTCAGTTATCACTTAGCAAACCGTAGATATTGAGTTGATTGTATAATGATTGCTTGGGGTCAGGGGTGGGGATCTTACAGACAAATGAATCTTCCACATTGACCTTATGAATCTCTTTAATTGGGAAGGCAGGAATGTGCACACTGTATATAAGACTATGTGATCTAGGATACAATCACACCAAAACATGTAAGCGACTATAGAGACCAAGAAAAAAAAACAAGCCTTGGGAATTGAAAACACAGGTGGGGACATGGGAAGCTTTGGAGAGGAAAGGGAAGGAAGAAATGTTATGATTAAATTATAATGTCAAAATAAAATGCAGATGGTTTCAAGACATGGTTAGGAAAGGAGATGCAGGAGAAAGGGGGAGTCCAAAGACTTCACGAAGGATAGCATTTGAGCAGGTTCTTTAACATTATGTCAAAGGCTCACAGACAGAGGAATCTTTTTGTAAGAAAGGTTCTGTTTGCATTGAAGTCATAAAGCTCCAACTCCCTCACATCAAACAAAGTGAATCAACATAAACAATCTTTAAAGCTTGATTCAATTTAAATATGCAGTAAATATTGTGGAAGGGTTCTGAGAGAGACAAACAAACCTACGAAACGAGAAAATCAGAGGATAAAATATCTCTAACTGCCTAGGGACTCTGGCATGCTGCAAAAGGGTCGAAGTCTGCTCTTACAGGCAGGCATGTACCTTCACAGGGTGCTTTCTAAAATGGAAGTTCAAGTCCTAGGTTTAATCTGCAGAGAGGACAATGGAAGCGTCCTGGAGAGTCTCCAGCAGCCTAGGACAAGACAGCTATTAAATTTAACTATGTGCATTTACTATATGGCACTTAGTAATTTGCATACATTTCCTCTTTTGAACTCCTTAGTAACCTTATGAGGTCACCATGACAAGTGTTATATATCTTCTATTTTACTGATGAGAAAAGTGAATTTGGGAGATTTAAATGACTTTCCCAAAGTTTGTGACAAACTGAGCACCTGTGGTTCCTAAATCCTGTTCCAAGAACCTAATACGGTGGTTGTCAACAGTCCTAATGTTGTGACCCAGTTCTTCGTGTTGTGGTGACTCCCTCCAACCATAAACTTGTTTCATTGTTACTTCATAACTGTAATTTTGTTACAGTTATGAATCATAATGTAAAATTCTGATATGCAGGCTATCTGATATGTGACCGTTGGAAGGGCCATGACTCACAGTTTAAGAACCACTGTTCTAATGCTCGTGCCTTAGCAAAGGTTTCTATTGGTGCAATGGCACACTATGACCAAAAGCAACTTGGGAAGAAAAGGGTTTATTTGACTTATGTTGCTACTTTGTAATCCATCACTGAAGGAAATAAGGACAAGAGCTCCGACAGGGCAGAGACATGGAAGCAGAAGCTGATGCAGAGGCTCTGGAGGGGCACTGCTTACTGGCTTGCTCTTGCATGGCTTTGTCAGTGTGCTTTCTTATGCAGCCCAGGACCTCCAGCCCAGGGATGGGGCCACCCACAGTGGGCGGGCCTTCCCACATTCAATCTCTAAGAAAATGTCTTGCAGGCTTTCATATACCCTAATATTATGGAGACATCGTCTCACTTGGGCTCCCTCCTCTCTGATGACTCTAGCTTATGTCAAGTTCACATAAATCTAGCCAGCACATCTAGCAAGACTTGATAATTTTGTAAAAACAAGAATAGCAAAATAAAATGGCCAAAAATGAGATATGAATATGAAAATTAATTTTGTGAACTCCTGCTATATGAAAAAATCCAGTCAGCAAATACTTTACAATTTAGGCTATACCATCTCTAGTTTCTCTAATCCTTTTATTTTTTATATTGCACTTGCATTCTGATCTTTCTTGCCATTTGTGAAATAGGACTTCTGCTCTTATTATTTAAAAAAGAAAGAAAGATAAAAAAGAAAGAAAGAGAAAGAAAGAAAGGAAGGAAGGAAGGAAGGAAGGAGGAGGAAGGAAGGAAGGAAGGAAGGAAGG